>JAZFAU010001086.1:0-24000 GCA_037178615.1 Dione vanillae
ATCCATCTTAAAAGAACAGAAAAAATATATAATTCATAAAAAAATCCAAAATAAATTAATTTTTGCTGAAATGTAAACCGCAAAATGTTTGAAGCCACAAAGACATATAACATGTTAACTAAGTTAAGCTACAAGCAACTGTCAATATATACAAAAATAGCACGTTTTACTCATCAAACGTTCAAACTAAACTTTGGTCAAATCACAAATCTAGTATCTACATTCCTTATACTATACAGCGGTATGAACTCCCGTCCCTGAGCATTATAGGCCGTTAAACCGATGATTTTCCCCACACAGCCCCATTGAGCTCAGCTTTGTTGAGTAAATGGCCTCGTGTTTGTTCTCAGACCCTGTCCTTAAGACCTGTAATAACCTTCTTGGAAGTGACAGTTCTTGGAAAATTTAAATATTTGTCTGTTCTCTTTGTACGTTAGAGGAGAAGTAAAAAATATTCAGTTTATTCAGTATTTCTTTTTATTTTCCCAAAATTTACTTTGGAGTAAGAACTAACTTAATGGAAGTTGAGTAGAGGTATTACTTGCCTTATAAACCAAGAACCTAATTACGATAAGGTAATATATTAAAAAAGTAAACATACTACAGTCTCAAGTTATAAGGAGGTGTTTTTATTTATTTTTAAATATGAAATAAATTTTGAGGACCGTCGTGGCGCAGAGGCGTAAGCGTTTGCTTGTAAACGCGACGGTTTGAGGGTTCGATTCCCACTCGGGGAAGATGGATTTTTCTATTTTCATTTTCTTCGCTCTGGAAACCAGGCCAAGCGTGGTGTTGAGTTCTGCCGCTCAACTCGCAGTGCCTCGAAAAAGGGGGAAAGCGGGGACAGAGAAAGCAGGCACTAAGTAACGGAGTGTCTTAACACTAGGTTCATATAGTTCCTGCAGTTTCCTCTGACAACCCTGCATTATGCGGCATAAAGTATGAAGCTAAAAAAAAATAAGTGAAGTTAATCTTGAAGTTAAAATTTTAAAAGAAGTATTAATTATAAGTATTCGTAATAAAAATTCGTAAAGAATCTGAAAATTTTCGGCGTCTTTTAAAGTTTGAACGTATACTAAAATGTGTTTATTTTATTTATCCAAAGCTTTGTTACACTATAATAGTATAGAAAATATACAGAGGAAAATAAAACTATAAAACTATAATGGCGTAAAGGCGGCTTCATCACTACAGGTGATCTCTTCCAGACAAGACTTACTAAGGAAAAATAAAAAAGTAACAAAAAAAAGAGTAGTATAAATAAATAAGTTCTAAGAAATATTTCTCTAAATATTCCGTACATCTTGAGCGAAGACGAGCCAAATTAAAACAATCTCGACTATCGATCGCTCTGGGCGACGTCTACAAATTCAATTAAATTAATCAAATAAACTGGAGATATTGTAGTTACAGAAGAGTGCTAATAGGTGGAGAACTGAAGGTGGTTCGGTTAAAAATAAATAATAAAAAACGTTTTAGAATGTAAATTCTGAACCTACAAAAACAGCTTCACGTTTTATCCCGCTTATAGCAAGAAAGGCAGAGGGAACCACAGGAACCGTGGCACTTAGTGTTAAGACACTCCGTTCCCTGCTTTCCTCCGTTTCGAGGCATTGCGTGTTGAGTGGCGAAACTCAACGCCGCGCTACCTACAGAGATAATAATAACAATAACGTGTAAAACTTTTGAAGTAACATGTATAGCTTAGCATGTAGAGCACTTCAAAAGTATCCAATAGACGCGGGTTCTATTTTTAACTTTATATTATTTGTAAATATTATTCTTTCTGTATTGTAGTAGATTAAAAAATTTACTCTTAAGCCTGTTAAAACTAGGTTTAGATATGACTAACACGGGAATCGAACTTATAAAAATATATAAACATAAACGCGTGCAGTGGTTGATGAAGTTGGGATGAAAGCAATATTGCTTTACCTACGAATATTTCCCTCATTCGCTTTCCATTGTCTTTATTAGAACGTATGTTTACAGGCAGATTATATGCTTGTTGTATACTACTTATGTATAGATATTATTCATGTTTCCAGCTTCAAGCATTGAGCTATAAAAACATAGTGAAAAAAATAAAATAGAGAAAATTCCACTGAGTTTCTTGCAATGATTCTTCTTAGCTCTAAGGCATTAACTTTAGCGAACTAGTGGTAAATTAAATAAACTATTTGACGTTAAAAAATGGCGGTCAAGATTGATGTAACTTCTCATTTTGAAATAAATTATATGAACTGGAATTTCAGTTTACCAGGTTAGAAAGAGATAGAAAGAGAAAGAGTGAGAGGGGTATATAGAAAGAGAGCAAGAGGGAGTGAGAGAAATACTGCAAGAGCTCTCTCTTGTGACAAAAATAAAAGAAGAACAGCTTACCCAAATAAATAAATGGTTACAGTAAAAAAGATTTTAACTGGCGCGTTATTTGACGGAACTAAAAGATTTGCTTCATCTAACATAAATAGAGTCGGGAAATGAAAATTATTCATTAAATTTTTTTATGATTTTTAAAGTGTTAATCCACACTGAGTATAAAAAATACTTAAAGAAAACATGTAAAAATTTGAACACAGAGGGATTCGAACCCGCACCCTCTTGCAAGGTTTGCAACTATACCAAGTTGCTCATTACTCTTTTATCACTATACCAGGTATGATAACTGAGGCTATACTAAGTAAATTAAAAAAAAAAGAAAATTGCAAATAAAAATTCTCAAAAAAATAAAAATGAGATTTGATCCCACTACCATAGCACTACTACATAGTTATATAAACTCAAATGTCACATAAAAGCTTTAACAAATAAACAATAATTTAAAATCAATATATAGAGCCGAGAGCTTTTTATTTTATTTACTTATTCGAAGCGAGCTTTCATGGATATATGGATAAGTGTTGAAAGCGTGTCCAATCATTTTTACATATCGAAACGTGATTGCGCGTTAATATAAATTGTTATCAGTATTTATTTAGACATACTTTCTATTTCTAATATAAATGGGGCAGAGTGTTGTTACAGACCTTTATTCTCCACTTTCAGGCAGAACTCATAAATCGAACCCACTACTTTCGCATTTAGTCTTCATACTCACGAAACTAAGCAAGTCAAGGCTTTTATTGGGTATCAAAATGTTGTATAAATATGTTAAGTATTATTTAGTTAAAATTTACATTATGAATGACGAAATATATGGAACAAGCGATCTGACTTAGCCCGCGTAGTCCACAATATTGTTTATTGCTACTTCACTCCTGTAACCATAGCCTTACATAGCCTATAGGCTAATAGTCCATTGCATATCCCAATAAATGGACTATTCAACGTGAAAATCATATTTTCGCTCAAGCCAGTTCCTGAGATTAGCGTGTTGAAACAAATAAGCTCTTCAGTTTTATACTAACTTACACTACTCTATAAACAGACTTAAGGGTAACTAAAAATAATAGGTAACATAACACTGGGCTATATCTAGAGAAGTTCCGACTCCCATATTCTATCATTGCCTCGCTCTGGTAATAAGACAAAGCGCGGCGTTGAGTTCCGCAAAATGCAATATACAATGATTAAGTAAAAGAACGGAGTTCTCCATTTTTTACCCAATTTTTGAGGTATTCTTCTTCACACTACGTTTGCCTCCACCTACTTTCCTAAACACCCTATAGCCCAGATGTTTTTTAATTTACTTTCTGATAAAGAGATGTAAAAGACAACTTTCTATAGTAAAACCCTCGATAGTAATCAAAATGTAACTTCGAATGCGTATTGAGTACACTGAGTTAGAAAATTTACTTAACCTTAATCAGTTTAAAGACGTCGCAGAGCCTTGGTCGTACAAGTGCGTATTTCGGGTTAAAGAGGCGTTTTGAAAGGCTCATTACTGTCTCATAGAATTTAAATTTATAGCGTCTTTATTAGTTATATATATATATATATATATATATATATATATATATATATATATATATATATATATATATATATATATATATATATATATATATATATATATATATATATATATATATATAATATATATATATATATATATATATATATATATATATATATATATATATATATATATATATATATATATATATATATATATATATATATATATATATATATATATAATATATATATATATATATATATATATATATATATATATATATATATATATATATATATATATATATATATAATATATATATATATATATATATATATATATATATATATATATATATATATATATATATATATATATATATATATATATATATATATATATATATATATATATATATATATATATATATATATATATATATATATACCTAGAAGATGTTGAACATATAGGTATTTGTGTCTGCATATTACGTTGCATGGCAAATGTTACCTAAGTCCAGATTATTTTAACCACCAATTTTACTTAAACGAAGAAACGAAGCACTTAACAGTTATCTGATAAAATACAATAATATGCAAACGTTTATTTTCCTACCATCACATGATATTAGGCGAGCTTTGGAAATACTTACTATATATATATAACTTTATCTAAAGATATTTTAAGCTTTAAGCTATGAAAAATTAAGCACATATCAACTGTAAGCGCCGCATTGTATAGTTATTATGGAAACCCACTGAGAGTCATCATACGAGCTTTCACAAGTAACGAGGACCATCGAATATCGTACTCACGACCTCCTCAATAGCTCTGAGAGCCTGATCACTGTCGGATGGCGTACTCTACCTGATACTGGTAGAAGTATTAGATATATATTTATATGTCTAACGTCTTTCATATTTAAATATATACATGTACATATATACATATATAAATTAATAGAGACGTTATTATTTTAAATTGTATGAGATAGTAACATATTGTTTGTGGAGATTTTAACCAACTTGTTTTAAAGTATATATAACATTCAATAACATAAACATATAACATATAACTGTTCTGTTTTATGTATAATTAACATTAACAACACAGGTCACGTTATCAGATGCGACCGTTAATGGCTAATTTTATTAATGTAGTTGTATCAATATTTGGATGTTAATTATACAGTAAATAAGTGTTTTCTATTTTAAATATATAAAATTATTAAAGTTAATTTGATAAATAGCTAAGTGTCTTTATGCAAAATTTTTGCTTACTTCGATTTTAAAGTCTTCAATGGGCACCTCAATTTACTGGGGTGGGCTCAATCACTCCATATGTCAATACGCCCAAACCACGTGAATTTAAATTGTTGTGGAAACTCAAGCACACAAATTCGATTACTTTCGACTGGAACTACTGTATTGGTTAAATCTAACCCTCTTCCTTTATCCTTTATTCTAACCAATTTAAAGTAATTCTGCTCTGGGAAATTAAATTTGGCCCTCACAAAATGTATGTACACATATGGAATAAACAATACCTCGTATTTATAAAGGAAAGGTTTGTACAATATTTACTATGTCTTTATAAAATTGTTACGTTAGAAATCGATTATGTCAAATTTTCTATTTTAAACCTCTAAGCAATTTTTAATAATAAAATCAAGCAACTTGTGTTGATTTAAAATGCCAAGAATCTCTTTAAACTTTAAGGTTTGCTTTCCACACATTTTAAGATATTGTGTGTGAAAGGTGGAAAAATTAAAAAAGAATATCTGCATGCTGTGGAGATAGAGGTCACTTATTTACAGCAGGAGGCTTTTGTCCACATCGTTTCATCATCCAACTTATTTTACAATTTTCCATAGTCGATAGCTTTCTATTAAGCTTATAAAGTTTACTAAATGCTTAAAGAACTTTTTTCGTATATAAAACGAGATATTAAAGTAATTGTTTGTTACTGCGTTATTTAATTGTTTAGTTAAATTATATTCTTTGACAGTTTCTCATGTTTCACGTTCAAAGAGTAACTAAGAAAAAAGCAATGACATAAATTATGGAGGACTCACCTATGGAATAAAAATACAATATCAATGCCTCATGCTAAGCTACCATATATTTTTGCAAAGTAAGTGTGACTATACAAACTCCATTTCTCTCTATTTCTTAAGTGAAACAGTCTTCACCTTATCTCTTATTCCATTTACTGCAAAACATTAGCAACACTTTATATCAGTAACAGAGTAAACCATGAAAATAGTCATAAACATAAATAGCTCGTTACAACGACACCGACTACGCTTATTTAACCCTTTATGGGTGAAGGGCGATTCGGGGGAAGATAGCAGGAAGTTAAACTTCTAATGAATCTTTTGTGCCCATTGACCTCGTTCTGATGGACTAATTACATGATGGGGACGTGGTATGGGCGTATGAATTCTATTCTAGATATAAAGTTTTAAATTTTAATATATTATATATATGTATATTTATATTTTCTGCCTCTAAACGTAAATAAATATATATCGAAGGCTTAAGTGGGAGGTGGAGAAGTGGAGAAATAATTTTTTCAAAATTTTTGTATTATTGCAATATGGATTTTTTAGACTTCGACGATATCGTACATAAAGCAGGATCAATAAAATCTTGTGTCAAGACACTAAGCCATTCCGTATTGATTCTCAGAACTCAACACTGATCTCTGTCTAGTTAACTGGTTAAGGAAATAAAATTAATCCCATTTCTTAAGAAAATCGAACTAAATCGAAAGAAATTCTGGAAAATAAAGAACTTATAAAAATCATCACAGTCCTCAGCCAGCCATACACATATATAAAGCGGGACGTTGAGCTGATCTCGAAACGGAATGTCTTAATATTAGTTTCCTATGGCTCCTGTGGTTCCCTCTGCCATGTGAAGAATAAAGCGTGAAGCTAAAAAACAAAAAATATATTTATTATGCAAAATAACTATCGATTTCATGAACAAATTTCAATATTCATATTACGTAGATATAAAGTTCTCTGAACAATATTTGGTTAAAAGAAGAAAACGGTCGGATTAATTTGAATTACAATAATATTTTTTTATAGCTTTTATCCCGCATTTTGCAGGGCAGGCAGAGGGAACTGCAGGAACTATATGAACCTAGTGTTAAAACACTCCGTTGCTTAGTCCCTGTTTACTCCGTCCCGGCTTTCCGCCTTATTCGAGGCATTGCGTGTTGAGAGGCGGAACTCAACGCCGCGCTTTGCCTAGTTTGCCAGAGCGAAGAAAATGGAAATAGAAAAATCCATCTTCTTCGAGTGGGAATCAAACCCTCAAACCGTCGCGTTTACATCTAAGGACATATTTTTTTTTATATTATATAAGACTCATAGGCTTTTTTACATTAGAATGATCATTTTACTTACATATATAATGTGTCATATATCAAGCGTAACAATTTTTTTTCGACGTAAACGTCACCAGGGATAAACACTAGTTATATTAAAAGACGTAAGAGCTTATTTCAAGATTATTTTACAAAAAAAGAATAACAAAAGGCTCTGGAATACTCTGTGGAAATGTCCAAAGATAAAAATAATAAAAGAAATACAGTAATTCTAAAACAGTATATTTCTAACAATTCAGCTAAAACGGTGAAAGTCTTTATTGTCTCTAAATGCAATGAAGCATTTAGCGACGAGTGAAAAGCTCAGAATTCACCGGACGGATAAATTGAATTTAGCCTCGTCTTCCACTGACGCACTGTCTGTTGCTAGGAGTCAGTTTAAGAGATATATATATATATATATTATATATATATATTATATATATATATATAATATATATATATATATATTATATATATATATATATATATATATATATATATATATATATATATATATATATATATATATATATATTATATATATATATATATATATATATATATATATATTATATATATATATATATATATATATATATATATATATATATATATATATATATATATATATATATATATATATATATATATATATATATACTATATATATATATATATACTATATATATATATATATATATATATATATATATATATATATATATATATATATATATATATATATATATATATATATATATATATATATATAAAATAATATTTTTCATTCTATAATTTTTCATAAAAAACTAAATGTGCTGTCTAACTTCCCTGATGTATACGAATACATATATATAATATACATAAAATATATAGCTTCACGCTTTATCCCGCACATGGCAGGGTAGGCAAGTAAGTAGGAACTGGGAACGTGGGAACCTGTGTTAAGACACTCCCGTGCTTAGTGCCTGCTTTCTCCGTTTCCGCTTTAATAAGTAGTAAAAGAAAGAAATATTTCTATTATAATAATAGAATAGATCAGCCACTCGTTCTCCCATAATCGATCTTTTGATCCAGCGGCTACCTTTTAGCGACCGCGTCAACGTGAACCAGGTGGCTACTTGGAGCGTAGACTGTATTTCTTTTGTCGATTGTCAGCACAACAAACGATGTGGCCTGCCCACTGCTACCTTAACTTGCAAATTTTAAGAGTGATGTCGTTCGTCTACCGATATCATGATTTCTAATTCTGTCAATTGGAGAAATATTTTTTAAATCTCTCCATTACTCTCTCAACTACTCCGAACATGTTTAAAAAGCTAGCTGTGACCACGTATCAGTATTATAAATCATCACTGGTAATATACATTGCTCGAGAACTTTCGTCTTCAGACACTGAGGTAAACTGGACCAAAATATTATTTTGGAAAAATAAAATATTAATAATTTTGGAGATTCTCAAAGTTTTAATTGAAGACATGAGTGGATGAAGGAGATATGATACAATTTGAAAAAATGAAGATAATGGGCATCAAAGTTTTGATACTTGTTTTCGAGATAAATAGTTTTTCTTGTTGATTATTAACAAACTGTTTGTGTAAAATTGTAGTATATGTAATGAACTACTAATAAGAAGTGGAAAAATGAGATAAAAGTATACGAATAATTATTTATTGAATATAATATGTACATAACTCCTTCATTCAGCGCCTAAATATAAAAAATTGATAAGCTTAATTTAAGGATGAATGGTTCAACTAATTAAATAACGTACTTAAAGAGAAAAAATAACAGTTAAATCAAGTTAATTTGGGCCTACATTATTTTCTTAATAATATCGATATTCTAGTCTGACAAATTAATATTTGCTCTCTTTTACATGCATTAAATACTACCATATTTTCTCGAATACGTTCAATGTCAATTTTTTTTACTTGAACTCACACTCTTTTTAATATAACTACATATAAACTGTTCTTAATGTTATCATTTCATCATAACTTTCTTTATTTATGTAGGCACTGAACTCTTCTACTCCCATTTAATACTATCTCTTTCATCATCCTTTTAATACCAACTTACTGCTTGATTTTATATTTTTATCTATACTTTTTAATTAAGTTTATTTTACAAGTCATATTACGCAATTGATCATTCATGTCAATAACAACAATGTTTCGAGATGCTTTGCATATAATGTGTCCATATTGCCCGGTTGCATAGATCGCTTTGTGGCTGCGCATGACTTTTTCAATACGACCTAAACCTCTATAAGAGTTTAAATATAAATGACCAACTTCGGGAAATTTGTGATGAATGATTTTAAAATAAATGTTCAAAATCATATATTGGTAGAGGACAAATAATATTAAAATTTTTATTCTGTCCAGTGCCTGAGTCTATGATCGGAATTATGATTAAATGGTGCTTATTGCGACAAAATTGATCAAAATCAACAAATCTTAGAAGCGAGCTAACGACTGCAACACTACTTTTGTCGGCTACATATTCCGATTAATAAGTTGATGCTTTATTTATAAAAGCAAATCTGACGGAAGTTGATATTTTGAGAAGTGGCATGGTCTGTTGCAAGACTATTGTGAGGTATAACAACCCAATATTTTCTTCAGGCTTGTTCTATGGATTCAATTATGACGATGACGATGTCATTTGATATATACTCTTCATTAGAATAAACGGTATCACCAGTTGAACATATATCGGTCTTGGCGCATCCAAAAAAGTGATTGAATTCAAAAACAAAATCTTTGTTATACGAATATTCATTTCATTTTGTATTTTTATAAATAAAGTTCATGCATTTAAGCGACATTTAAAAGTGGGAACAATTTTTGTATGTATTTCTTTTACGTTAGTATTGGACTGTTCAACTGGAAAGCTTAATACATTGTATAACCTTCTTCCGTTTTATGGGGCTGATTATTGTGTTTGCCTCCCCTATTAGAAAGTAGAGTAGAAGCTCCAATCTTAACTTTGTGGATTATAATATCTATCTTCTTTCTAGTTATTTGGTAAAGACCACACAATCCCAATTTGCGTTTAAATAAAAGGAAAGAAAGGACCGTCGTGGCGCAGAGGCGCAACGTCTGCCTGTAACGCGACGGTTACTGGGTTCGATCCCCAGTCGGGGAAGATGGATTTTTCTATTTCCATTTTCTTCGCTCTGGTAAAACAAGGCAAAGCGCGGCGTTGAGTTCCGCCACTCAACACGCAATGCCTCGAAAACGGCGGAAAGCGGGGACGGAGAAAGCAGGGACTGAGCAACGGAGTGTCTTAACACTAGGTTCCCACGGTCCCTGCAGTTCCCTCTGCTTACCCTGCCTTGTGCGGGATAAAGCGTGAAGCTAAAAAAAAAAAAAAAGGAAGAGACAAGTACATTAAATAACACCTTCATTCAGAACAACGCAATACATGCCTGCGTACGCGAGCACTTACCTCCTTCATCCACGCAAGAAATACATATATTTAAATAATTTTAAATTAAAGAATGTTGTATGTGTCCATGTCACCTTCATTCATTGCGATTATAATTATATGTTGGTACATAAACCCTTCATCAATTTTTTTTCTATAACTAAGCTTATAAAACGTTATTTTAACATTTAATATGGTTTATATGCATGTAAAACCTTCATTTAGCATAAAAAACGATTTTTGCAAAAAATGTTACATAACCCCTTCATCCACTCATGTCTTCAATTGTTTCATAAAAAATATAGACTATATTAATGACGTCAAATATCTAACTTACATATGTTTTCATTTTAAGTTTATACGTTTTTATATTTATAGAAATAGATACAGAAAAAAAAAGGATGGATAGCGTATAAACAGAGGGCAAAGTTTCTTTTCAGATAAACTACTTACCTTCAACAACCTTCCTTAGTCAGAGATTTCTGAAATACGTTATTATAATATGTGAAAAAAACCAAGTGTTTCTATGAAATTTTGTTATCTAATTAACAATTTTAACGGGACATGATAAAAAAGTATAGTTTGACTTGGGAACTTGAAAACAATAATTTAAAAAATTAAAATAAATGTTAAAATATTCAAGGACGTAAAATTACGTTAATTTTCACCACTCAACATAAAACTTATCAAATTCAGGCGGAGAGTACAGACCAGAGAATCTTGAAAATGAGATCTCTCTGTTTACCCTGGTATGGGAGATCAATCTTAAAGGTAAGAAAAAAATATCATCATAAAGCTTTATGTGCATTACAAAGCTATACGAGGCTATGTTTTAAGAAAACCGGCTTCAATAAATTACGAGTACGTACAAAGAACTTATATTGTTTTACGTCAAAGAACAAGGAAGTGAATCAACAGTTCACAAGAATGCGGAGCTTTACATTTATTTGAAATAGCTTTTGAAGCTTTTTGCTCTAATTTTATTAATTACAACTGTAATATATGAATAACTTAAAAAGCTTATATTATACATATTAGATATCAGTTTTAGGCTTCTACAGCTTTTCGAAGCTTCTAGCTTTTAGATTTCTTCATCTCGTCTTTCAAAGTAATATAGGTAAGAGAAAAAATACTTAAAGAAAAACATATAAAAATTTGAACGCAGCGGGACTCGAACCCGCGCCCTCCTGCGAACCGTGCAGGCGCTCTCACCACTGAGCCATGCGTTCTACATCACGCCGCGTTGAAATTCTTATATGCTTTTATACAACTTATATCGTTGTTAGCATCTCTGTAGGGAGATTTTTACAAATTTCCGCTACCCAAAGACCATTACAAAGAACAATCGTTTGGCGAGAGAGAATGCTATTTTTATTAAATATTTTTATGATTTTTTAAAGTGTTAATCCACACTGAGGATAGAAAAAATACTTAAAGAAAAACATATAAAAATTTGAACGCAGCGGGACTCGAACCCGCGCCCTCCTGCGAACCGTGCAGGCGCTCTCACCACTGAGCCATGCGTTCTACATCACGCCGCGTTGAAATTCTTATATGCTTTTATACAACTTATATCGTTGTTAGCATCTCTGTAGGGAGATTTTTACAAATTTCCGCTACCCAAAGACCATTACAAAGAACAATCGTTTGGCGAGAGAGAGTGCTATTTTTATTAAATATTTTATGCTTTTTTTAAGTGTTAATCCACCCTGAGGATAGAAAAAATACTTAAAGAAAAACATATAAAAATTTGAACGCAGCGGGACTCGAACCCGCGCCCTCCTGCGAACCGTGCAGGCGCTCTCACCACTGAGCCATGCGTTCTACATCACGCCGCGTTGAAATTCTTATATGCTTTTTACAACTTATATCGTTGTTAGCATCTCTGTAGGGAGATTTTTACAAATTTCCGCTACCCAAAGACCATTACAAAGAACAATCGTTTGGCGAGAGAGAATGCTATTTTTTATTAAATATTTTTATGATTTTTTAAAGTGTTAATCCACACTGAGGATAGAAAAAATACTTAAAGAAAAACATATAAAAATTTGAACGCAGCGGGACTCGAACCCGCGCCCTCCTGCGAACCGTGCAGGCGCTCTCACCACTGAGCCATGCGTTCTACATCACGCCGCGTTGAAATTCTTATATGCTTTTATACAACTTATATCGGGTTCGAGTCCCGCTGCGTTCAAATTTTTATATGTTTTTCTTTAAGTATTTTTTCTATCCTCAGTGTGGATTAACACTTTAAAAAATCATAAAAATAGGTAAGAGAAGTTAGTGTTCAGATATATCCAATCAAATTTGAGACAAATGTTTAAGAAATACCTGTTTTTTTGTAGGCGGAGGGAACCGTAGGCAGGAAGAACTTAAGAGTTTTAGGATTTTAAGGGATTGTGTGTGGAGTAGAGGAATTTGACGCTGAGTTAATAAAAAGTTTTTTAAACACACTTTAATTATACTATAACAACGGCAGGTAAAGGCTTCAATTTATTTAGGAAGTTGCATTAGCTATTCCACCGTAAAATTAAATAATAAAAAAAAACAAAAGATGTAATTAAATAAATTATAACCCATGTCTTCTATTGCGTTAACTATATAAACTGATTTAACACCATTTTTGACGGTATTTTGAAAAATCGGATCTTACTTCTCGCATACTACACGAAAAGTCAAAGTCAAAGTCAAAACAATTTTGTTCAAAATAAGAAGTACAAGCTTCATTTTTTGAACGTCAAATAATTAATTTAATTTACCACCGGTTCGCTAAAGTTAATGCCTCAGACCTGAGAAGAACCGGCGCAAGGAACTCAGCGGGACTCAATCTGCTTTTTTTTATTTTTTTTTACTTACTAGATATTTACAATTTCACAATTCCTATTATTGACAACGATACTCTTGAACTAGACTGGAGCGAGCATTTCATTCCCAAGGTGTGTTATCATTTATGAAATCATTAATATGGTAATAACCTTTGACACACAAACGTCGTTTCACAACTTTTTTAAATTATTATATAGAACAATCTTGGACGTTTTCTGGGATCCTATTGTAGAAGCATACTGACTGTCCCATAAAAGAATTGCGGATGCGATTTAGTCTAGTTAAAGGTTAGATGAAAGGTCAACTTCATTTTTCTACGCCCAGTAGTTTTGGTTGCTCAGTGTCTGTCTGTCAGTTATTTGGTAATCCAAGAGTTTTATATACATATACTAAATCACTGCTAATCTTGGTTATATGCTAATAAATTTAAATATCCTCTTTTGAAGTTTCTTTGAACTTAACTCATTAGATTGAATTATTATATTCAGGAGTTAGCTGATAAAATACCTTCATTACACGTGGAAACTTCAGAGCGAAAGCTTGCCGTCTTTTGTTTATAACTCTATATATTAAAAACTTGTTTTATTAAATTATATTTAAATTTATTCTCACCTTAATTAAACTAGTGTTTAGCTCTCGACTTTCCCCGTACTGCAAATGGAATAGAGACGCATGATACAACAAATTTTAGTAAAGTAGTGAAAATTGCATTTAAATCCGTTGTGGAGTATAAATAAATACTACGTACGTTTCTGGGACACCGTTTTGTATTTTTCTAAAACAAAAATGGCTATTTCGACGAATATTTCGCGTGTACAAAAAGTACAAAGAATGCTACAAATTCTGTTACGTATTGGCCTGGCATTTTTACTAAATATAATATAATATTAGTTATATTTATATGTATTGTCAGCAAAATTTTGACAGTCTTTTAGTCTCTAAGATTTATTGGAATAAACTGAAGGAGTTATGTAGAGACCGTAGCGTATGACAATATTTTGTTTTTTTTGGTTATTCATCAAGATACACACTATTTACATGTTATATTATTTATAAAATCAACGATACGACATAGCTGAATATTTTTCGTCAAACAATATGTCGGTTGGAGCTTTTGAAAAAAAAATCAGTTAAATTCATTCAATACAGATTATATTATTGCGAAAATGGAAATCTCATTCTGATCTAAAGACTGTGCAGCGTTGAATTTTGCCACTCAGTACGTACCGTCTCAAGAAGCAAAAAGTGAGGACCCGAGTATCTTATTACTATGTTCTCTAACTACTCTGTTAACATATTTGAAGTTAAACGAGATTAAATATGTGGAGTTAATTTAGATTAAAATCCATATTTATTCATTGTCGACCAGTCCTTAGATTATTTTTGTTAGAAGGACATGCACGATATGTAGAGTTCTTTTACGTAGTCTATTATTTGTTTGTCTGTATGTATATTTATATGTTTATTTGTATATTTGACGAAAATATAGTATGTATTAATTAAAAATTATATTGTTTATGTTTACTTATAATAGTGTATAATATTTCTTTCTCACCTACCTATTTTATTATTAAATGTTTCTTTTCGCCCAAAGGTTATCTGGAAGAGATTGCTACTAAGCCACAACATCTTTTGTGTTTCTAACGATTTTTTCATTCAATAAAAATTATATATCATATGATATTTACTAAGTAATGAGCCCCTAACGAGCCCCATGTCCCTCCTATAGTAACTGTCATCAAAACTGACATTACAAACTGTAATTCAATTTAATATGACATTTTAAACTTAACTAATACTTTAGAAATGACATTGAACGAGCGTCATGAGTGTTCTTTTAAACCCATTGTGCTTGCTAATTGTTCAAAATTAGTTTTAGTACCGAACTATTTTAATTTAAGGCTTTGGTTGGTTTTAGTTCTAATGAATATTACCTTAATGCTATCGGTAAAACTTGATCATTTAAATATTTGGTTTAGATATCCTGCTTAAAAGAGAAACTACACTACTACAGAGGAAGTGTTAAACAGTCTATTTTGTTTTTTTCCTCGATCATTAGACGTAACAAGTTGAGTAGTAAAGCTCGAACCTATCGTGATATAAAAAGCACAAATTCTGTGCAAATGGAAATCCTGTGGGATTTTCTTGATACTTGATGGTATATCACCTCTTTCATCTTGGTACATCATTATATTTTTGAGAAAAATGATCTTGACAGACAAATAAACAAAAAAAATTATCCTGTAAGTGAAGAACCCTTTTATTCTTTCTAGTTCGGAATCCTAAAAAACGAAAATCACAAGTATTTTATTTCAGGCGTAGTAAAAAGCTGCTATTGAATGAAACATGACAATATTAACTCCAGCAAATTGATCTGTCGTTACAGGCGCTCCCGATCTGCCGAGGCGTGATCAGGTGAAACAGATATTGTACCAAGTTATTGCTTTCATTTCAACCTTCGAGATACAATCTCGTCTATAAAATTTCCAACTTTTTCTTTTTATCTTACAAAATTATCATTTACATAATGATTGCGAATGAATTATTGAATAAACTACTTATTGTGACACGCCTTGGACATGAAATTTTCGCTCCATTTTATTTGAAGAGAATCATTGTCACTAATAAGAGTTGTCGAATTGTAAATTTTTGGCAAATGAAAAATAAATATATAGAAAATCTCGCTGAATTTCTTGCGCTGGTTCTTCTCAGACTTAAGAAGAACTTCTAAGAGGCTTAAGAAGAATTTGACAATAAAAAAATGAAGCAAGTAAATTCTTATTTTTAATAAAACTATTTTGATTTTCTCACAGCCTTTTTACAATCGTAGCAGATAACATATCAGAAAACTTAGTGTTAAAACACTCTTTTCTCCACTCCTTACAGATTTTTAGAAACTATGTATATATTGGACAGGAAAAATATTACACATATTTTTATATACACTCCATTCCCTAAATAAGGAGGGACTTTTAAAGTTCTATGGAGGTCCAAGGACCCACGGCGGCACTAGTACAGTTCGTCACAGTACAAGAACACATCTTGTTAACAAATTCATTATATTGAACAAGACGTCAAGCCGTCAATACATCTGAAGTTCAATCAGAACCCATTCACCCTTTATAGCAGATTTAATTTGTGTCAACTAATGAGAAAATCAAATATATTGACGTCGTATCAGCATTTACATAACGTTTTCATTTCTTTATTCCATAAAGCTCAATTTGTAAAGCTTTTAAAATATATGAAAAGCTTCGAATGACATATAATTGAATACATTTCAATTGATGAATGAAGTCAAGGCTTACTTGAAGAAAGTTTAGGGTACGGTTTAAGATAAGACTGCTGTAGGTTCGATTCCCATTCTTTTTTTTTATAGTTTTCCGCTTTATCATGCACATGGCAGTGTTGAGTGGCGGAACTCAACGCCGCACTTTACCTAGTTTCCAGAGCAAAGAATATGGAAATAGAAAAATCCATCTTCCCCGAGTGGGAATCGAACCCACAAACCGTCACGTTTACAGGCAGAACCTAAGCCTCTGCGCCACGACGGTTCCCATTCGGAGAATGTAATATTTTCTTTTCTTCCTTCTTTCTGGTAATAAGAGAAAAGTTAGAGTTGAGTTCTCTTCCCCTCAATACGCAATGCTGGGGAAATTGGAGAGTGAGTCCCCCTAACTTTGTTAATATTTGTAGGATACAGTGTGAACTATAAATTGATATACATTTACATTACTTTGTTAAAACATTAAATAAAAAAATGTATTTATTAATTATATTTTTCGCAATTTTCGACATAAATGCTAAATTAGATTAGAACTTTCAAAGTTATATTAGACTTAACTTAGGCAGTTCAAATTTTGAACATCAAGCCTATTATAAGCGTCGAGTAAAACAGGCTGCCTAGTGCCTTCACAGAGCTTAAGAAAAGGTAAAATATCTGTGTTAGTATTTATACATATTTTAAACAACCTCGTAAGCTTTTGGTATTCCTAAATTTCTAGACACAATATACCTCAAGAGTCAATACTGTACTAGAATAATAGCACCGTACTAGTTCCAGTTCAATACTGGAATAGAATAGTTTAACATAATATTATCAAATGGCCTTCGAACCTACGACCATCCCACTTACAAAAATTCTGGTAATTGCGCCTCGATGACCTCAATAGGTGACCATTAGATTATAATGCCTGTTTAACCCAATTCTGTCCGGCTCTTTGTCTAAGGCCTTTAAAGGACAGATCATTTAAGCCTCCATTGTTTATGACTTCGCTACGGGAAATGTGCATTGAGTTTATCAAAATTAACGATGGGTCAAGGTGTTTTGTGATTAAATTAATTGAACATGCTGTATCATCTATATATTAGGGTAAGAGGGTTAGATGTAAGGGTTGTGGGTTTGGTCACTAGTTGAACCAATTACCGATCCACCGTAAAACCAATCAGCCGTTTTGAATTTTAAAAAAGTGTAGAGGTAGTGCATTGACACAACTTTCTCTCTAATTGTACCATAATATAAGGTGAAGTAAACTCAAAGAAAAACTTCGTAGTGTTTATTTATTTATTTAGAAATACAGTGTACAGTGCATTTTAACTTTCATACATAAATAATTTATACACAAACATTTGTCGTACACTATACGCCATACTCTAAGGCTAACATAACATGTAGAACTAAATAAAAATATAAAATAAAATACAATACATATGTAAAGTTACCACAATAAAAAATTAAAAGAACTTCTTATAAAATTATATCAATGTGAAAGAGAAGAAACAACTTAGCTTTCCATGGATTCACCGTGCGGGTGCCCATCGTGTTGTAGGAACATGAGCTCCGAGCTGCGCTTGGTACTTGCGACCCAAGTGTAGGTTTAAAGGGCCCCTTTAAATTGCATTAACACTCACCTTCACTGTCAGAGCTCCTCCCTCTACCTAACCAAATTTTAAATGATTCTACCAAAGCCGCCTTCGAAGTGCGTTCTAGAAATGAATTTGTGATAGTTCTAGAAAGGCCGAGATCTTTTAGTAAACTATAGAGAGATTTGGCTGCTATACCTCTCGCTCCTACTTCAACCGCAAATAAGCTAACTCTAAACCCATTCCTGGCTAAATCAATTAATATGTAGTAAAAAGTATAAAATAATAGTTACTTCATGATTTTTAATAGATAGATGTATACATAACATAAATATGAGAAAAAACATATATATGAGCCAAAAAGTCTTAATTAAAAATATATAGTATTCTTTAAATATATTAATTATTCTAAATATCGTCCTAAATATCCAACAACTAAGAAGCAAATAAGTTTGAAAAGTATTTTTTAACCTTTCTCTTAAAAGTTCTCCAGAATGCTGAAAGAGACCTATGTCCAATTTTCCTTTTGAAATTGATTTAAATAATTGTAAAGGTGCAAGTTATCGTATGTAAAGCTGCATTAAGGCCTAAATTAGTTCTGGGAATTTTAGTTTTTAATGTTGGCTTACTGCTGGAAGACCTTAACGGCTTTCTTGGAATTGCTAGCGTTACTTTTTATTTTAATTCTGAACGGCCAATATTCCCACTTGTAATTTTATTCAAAAAACATAGATCCAAAATATCATATCTTGTAGACAATGGCAATATTTGATAGTGTCCTAAGAGATCATAATAATTATATTTTAAATTAACTCTGTAGGATAAGAAATGTAGTAACTGTTTTTATACTCTTTCTTGTCTGTGATAAAGTTCCTAAATACCATATATTTTAGGCCTCTCCTACATACTACAGTCATGGGGGGCTTTAGTTCACCATAATCGGCAGCGACTGGACCGCAAACAATATAACCAAAGATTGTAGATAAAGCAGTAAGGCCGTTAAAGTTAAATATTTACATAGAGCAACATAGAGAGACTACTTTAACGATACCAGGTTATTTCCATTTATGCCACCTTTTTCATATATTCTTTGTAAAGAAAACCCCTATGACCTCGTTGACCTCTCTCATTAATTGATGTTACATGTAACTTTCCATTGTGTAAGTTTTTATGGTTACTGAAAATTAGTCTTTTCCACAAAAAGTGCAACAAGAAATGCAAAATTATACGCTTTTAATAATCAGAAGCATCTATCGCCATCAATCCCGATCGATATGGGATACATACTAAAGTTGTATCTTCATCTAAAATAACGTCATCTTACAAATGTTAATTATAGTTTACTTTCAGGCGTAATCATTATTATATATATATATACATATATATATATATATATATATATATATATATATATATATATATATATATATATATATATATATATATATATATATATATATATATTATATATATATATATATATATATATATATATATATATACCGTATAGAGGACCGTCGTGGCGCAGAGGCGCAACGTCTGCCTGTAACGCGGCTAACGCGACGGTTACTGGGTTCGATCCCCAGTCGGGGAAGATGGATTTTTCTATTTCCATTTTCTTCGCTCTGGCAACTAAGGCAAAGCGCGGCGTTGAGTTCCGCCACTCAACACGCAATGCCTCGAAAAAACGGCGGAAAGTGGGGACGGAGTAAGCAGGGGACTAAGTAACGGAGTGTCTTAACACTAGGTTCATATGGTTCCTGCAGTTCCCTCTGCCTACCCTGCCATGTGCGGGATAAAGCGTGAAGCTAAAAAAAAAAAAAAAAAAAAAAAAAAAAAAAAAAAAAAAATATATATATATATATATATATATATATATATATATATATATATATATATATATATATATATATATATATATATATATATATATATATATATATAGATATATATATATATATATATATATAATATATTTATATATATAAAATTATTTTCAAAAGCTTGAACGTGATTTAATAATATTTTCTAAAGCCCCATGTGTCCAACGCAAAAGCTCACTCCATTTACAGCCGCAGGCTATCTGTGTATCCAGGCACGCGTCGGATGCACTAGAGAGCTGGCTTTAATGTACATTTTAAAATGTAGTTTTATTTCGACATGAATATGCACAGCACGATTGTTACGGTTGAGTCAGTAACTAACTAGGAGTGAGGAATTCAATTCCCACTTGTGGACTGATCTTGTTTAAAATAAATAAAAAGCTTTACTTTGTATTCTTTACATAGAACAGACCTTATGTCAAGACACTCTATTCTCTTTTTTTTCTCTTTTGATGCAATACGTGTTGAGAGGTAAAGCTCCACGCCGTGCTTGGTCTTGTTACTAGAGCGAGGAAATGTCATAATCCATCCTCACCTCAAGAGAATCGAACCCACATCTCTGGTGTACGCTGCGTAGCAACGCCACAATAGCTTTTATTTAATTTAAAATAAATTTTCCACATCTCTCCAAATTGGATGAGTAGCTGTAAGCCTATATTCGACTATATGCTAAAAAAGTGAATTAGATGTTAAAAATAAAAGAAAAAGTTTCTATCGGCCAATATAACAAGATCTACATAAAAATTTTAAATATTATATGTTAGTTAATTTCAAGGATATATATATATATATATATATAATATATATATATATATATATATATATATATATATATATATATATATATATATATATATATTATATATATATATATATATATAATATATATATATATATATATATATATATATATATATATATATATATATATATATATATATATATAGATATATATATATATATATATATATATATATATATATATATATATATATATATATATATATATATATATAATATATATATATATATATATATATATATATATATATATATATATAGTATATATATATATATATATATATAGATATATATATATATAAATATATATATAATTGTTTAAAAAAGTGTGTTCCATGGCAAAATCTTTACATATTAAAAATAAAATTAAAAATTCCAATGATAAAATTAAAATGACATGGAACATAATAAATAGTGAGGCTGGAAGAGCTAGGGATCACATCTATGAGTGTAAAGGAAAAGTTGGTAATAATGTAACTAGATCTGATCTAGATGTTGCATGCACCTTTGAAAAATCCTTCGCTGACATTCCAGTCTCCACAACCAAAACTCTTATATCTTCCACAACCGTCGCTGAATCACTGCTCAAGGAGAGCGTACCAGAATGTCATGTAGAATTTAAATTTGAATTAGTTACTTCTAGAGATATTGTTAAAACATTTAAATCCCTAAATATGAAGAAAACAACCGACTTATGGGGCATTTCTGTAAAACTAATTAGTCATATAATAGACGCTGTTGCTCCTTACCTCGCTACTATATTTAATAATTGTATAGAACATGGTGTGTTTCCTGATTTAATGAAATTTAGTAAAGTCATACCTATATTTAAATCTGGTAGTACAGCAGATCCCAACAACTTTAGACCAGTATCTGTACTACCCTCATTTAGTAAAATTTTTGAAAAAATAATATTAATCAAATATTAGTTCATTTTAATGTGCACAATCTTATGCATGAAAAACAGTATGGCTTTACTAAGGGTCGTTCTACTACGGATGCTGGAATAGGACTAATAAAAAGTATCTACGAAGCTTGGGAGGAGTCACAGGACGCTCTTGGTATGTTCTGTGACTTGTCCAAAGCATTTGATTGCGTCCAGCATTCCACATTGGTCATGAAACTACACCATTACGGCATAAGAGGACGTGCACTCGATCTTCTGACCTCTTATTTAGCTGACAGAGTTCAGAGGGTTGAGGTGAATGGCAAGAAATCTCCTGGCTCATTAATCAGTATGGGGGTCCCACAAGGGTCTATTCTTGGTCCTTTCCTATTTCTAATCTATATAAATGATCTGCCTCATTTAGTTGGAAGGGACCATGAGATAGTATTGTTTGCTGATGATACTTCATTGATTTTTAAAATGAAAAGACAATTAAACGTCTATGACGATGTAAACAATGCTCTCTCAAAAATAGTACATTGGTTTAGTGTTAATAACTTACTACTGAATAGTAAAAAAACTAAATGTGTATTATTCAGAACGCCAAACACAAAAACTGTAAAGCCGATGTACTTTTGAGTGGTGAAACTGTGGAACCCGTCGATTCTACGGTATTTCTAGGTATCACCATTGACTCTAAATTACAGTGGGGACCTCATATTGATGGATTGGCGAATAGGCTCAGCTCAGCAGCGTTTGCTGTCAAAAAAATTAGATTGTTAACTGATGTGGATACGGCTCGCCTTGTTTACTTTAGTTACTTTCATAGCATTATGTCATATGGCATTTGCTTTGGGGTAATGCAGCCTCTATTAATTCCATCTTTGTTCTGCAGAAGCGGGCTATTCGCGCAATCTATAACCTAAATCCAAAAGATTCCTTAAGACAAAATTTAAGGAAATAAATATAATGACCGTTGCATCACAGTATATATTTGATAGTTTAATGTATGTAAAAAAAAATATTAACGATTTTAGCAAAATCGGTGATGTACACAATATTAATACAAGAAACAGGCATAAACTTACCGCGCCTGTAACTAGACTAAATCGCATCCGCAATTCTTTATGGGACAGTCTGTATGCTTTTTACAATAGGATCCCAGAAAACGTCCGAGATTGTTCTATATCACAATTTAAAAAAGTTGTGAAACGACGTTTGTGTGTTAAAGGTTATTACCATATTAATGATTTCGTAAATGATAACACACCTTGGGAATGAAATGCTCGCTCCAGTGTAGTTCAAGTAGTATCGTTGTCAATAATAGGAATTGGTGAAATTGTAAACACTCGGAAAATTAAAAAAAAAAAAATAATAAAGCAGATTGAGTCCCGCTGAGTTCCTTGCGCCGGTTCTTCTCAGGTCCTGAGGCATTAACTTTTAGCGAACCGGTGGGTCATATAATAATCTTGAGTTCAAACATGAAGCTGTCCTTCTTATTTTGCAGAAAAGTTTGACTTGACGTTATATCTATATATTAATATAATAGATATAATCTATATATCTATATCTATATATATATACGGATTATATTATATTTATATAGGATAGTATATCTGCTCTATCTATATAGATATTATATGGATATGTATTAGCTAGATATATATATATTATTATATATATACCTAACTCTTATATATTATATAGATATATTATAGATATGTTATATAAGTATATATAAGAGCTAAGATATATATATATATATAGCTATATAGAGAGCTTATATATAATAATAAGAGATAGATGTATATATATATTAATATTATATCTTATATATAGATATATATAGATAGATATCGATCTATATCTAATACATATATATAGATATATCTTTAGATATTATATAGAGAGAGGTATGGAGAGATGTACGTATATATGAGATAGAGATATTATATATATAGGCTAGATATATATATGACTATAGGCCTTCCTAATACTCCAGTCAGGGGGGGGTTTTAATTCACCAT
>JAZFAU010001087.1:0-22500 GCA_037178615.1 Dione vanillae
CAAAATTTAACGTTGTGAAATATTCTTTGTTTCGGAATATGAATGATTTTTGTTTTGATTTTTTTCAATTATCGTTATACTGTGTAGATCTTTGTTCATCGACGTGTTTAGTGTTGGCATTATATTTTTTAACACTTCCAAAATAGTATGGGACGTAGAGTTGTTGGAGCTAGTTGAATTTGGTTCGATTGTCATAATTTCTACATAATTAGTTTTATTTATATCGTTTACAACAGGAACATTGCCTGTGTTATCATTCTCATCTCTAGGCGCTGATAAGAGCATGTCAACTTTGTCTTCAATGCCACTTTTGATTTGGCTAACTTTCTTAATGGTTGATCTATTGTCGTTTGGTACATTTAATATGATGGCTTCGTTCAACGATTGATTTTCTGTGTAAGTTAAGTTCGCTTTAATTCTTTTAATTGAAGCAATTATGTCATTAACTAGTTCATCCTGTATACTTTTACTTATATTATGATTGTTATAAAGAAAATCGTCTGTGAAATTACCAATTTTGTCATTATCAGCTGTGATTGAGCTTTGATTTTTAAATTTGAATATATCTTCGATAATTCTAGTGAATGGACAATTGTGCGTGGTGTTTTCTATCTTGAGTTCCGTATCAATGGATTTTCCATTGATTGTGATTATAGAGATGATTAGTATATGAATGATGATATTGTATCTGTAATCATTAAGAAAATATTAATTATAAGCTTTTGTATTTTTCAAACAAATATTTTTTTTGTAAAAAGCACTTTAAAACGCACTTTGTTTTGTGCGAGAAAGTCAGTTACTAAAGAGTTTTATGTACATGTATATCCACACACAAATATAATCTTGTGTCATTTCTCCTTTTATCGCAAGTTAGACATAATTTAATTAAGTTATAAGTATTATTACTACTACAATGTAACAAAGTTGTACAAATGTAGTATTTAAGCACGAAAATATAACAATATAATCACATATATCATATTTGTATAATAGAAGAGAAGATTAGGGAGTGGGGTTTATTTTCGTGCTTACGGATCTTCATTTACTAGAAACATTTATTATGACTCAATAAATCTTTAAACAGGTTCTTACTTCGATTAAAATCAGAATTTTTAAATATACTAGACTATATTATAGTGTTGACGGAGAAAAGACACAAGACACTCCGTTCTTAGCCTTAACCCTCTCTAATATTCTATTTTGTACTTTGCGAGCCAAATTAAGGAATATTTCACCTCCTGTTATTGGAATCGAACCCACAACGATCAGTGCTGTCAGACGCTATCACGATGATATTATCTCAATCATGTCATAGTCAAATATAAAGTAAAAAAGCTTTAAGCGCAAAAGACGTGCTGTTTAAAATTATAATTATAATTAAAAAAAAAGCTCAGAGTGACATTTCTTGTATTTTTCACCAACACTAATTAATTATAATATATATATAAAAAAAATATTATACAACTAACCTGATATCCATCTTCATTGTTGTCCTAACATTATAACACAGAGTTTATACCAGAAAGCTCATACGAAAGCTCCGAAAACGAATCGGCAAACTTTAACACTGGATTTCGACTGGCTTTGAATAAGTCACTGATCCCTTAACAGGTTTTTTTATGTATTATATCTAAATATATATATTTATATGTGTTTTTATATGTTTTTTATATATATTTATGGGGTAGTTTCTCCTAAGAGCGTGGTATGGGGCGGGCGGGCAACAAGGTACTAGTTACATAATGTTAAATACAGTTACGAGACCTCGACTCGAACGATGATCTCTGTAGTGCTTGTTTTGCAGCGAAATTAGCTTTCTTGAGAGCTTATCACACCGTTCTTGTGTGAAAGCTTTGAGCTTTTATACTAAATTTGACTTTTTTTAATGTTTTTCGTAACTATAATTAATTATGATTTATTAATTATATATTTTTAAAGTGTTAATCCCCACTACAAAAAAGTTGCGTTCAAATTTTATATTTATTTTGATTTAAATTAAATTTATAATTATATTATGTCAATGAACTCATAGTATTAATTATGAACATACTTATATATTTTTCTTGTTTTGTGGGTTTGTTACACCAAATGTTAACTTAATCGGACGTATAGAGATATTTAATTTATGCGGTGATAAGTTCCGTCACTGAACATATAATTCTTTTTATTTTATACTACTTTATTTCACGTCTTCACAATTCTAATAGTCAACGTAGAACGTAGTGTCTTCACCATATGTTCTTTCTACCATAAGCAAGATAAAGTTATATATAGAAAAAGCAATAATATGTTAAAAGCTAGGTAATAAAATATATTAAAAAATAAATATATATTATAAAAATTCCATATAAAATGCCATTCGGTGTAACATACATCTATCGCCAAAGGCTCAATCATTAGACGGCCATTCTCAGACCAAGCGGTCCGGTGAAAGACCGCGGAACAAAAAAAATACAATTATTATCAATACAATAAGTGTTTTTTTTTTAATTTTTTCGGTGTCACCGCCTGGCGAGTCGCCTGTGATTGTGACAAAATTTATTAACTACACGTTTATCTTGTAATTTATAAAGTTGTAAAAACTATTTGGATTTTTTGTTTTTTTCTTTTTTATCGGTTTTAACTTTGTTATTTCATTTATATGACTGTATCTTTATATATACATCAATATATGTGTGTGTGCACTTATGTGATGTGTGCGTTGTTATCTGTCAAGTGTGTGTGTGTGTGTGTGTGTGTGTGTTACACATATTACTAAGCTATCTCTATGATCAATTTGGCTAAGCTGCAAATAATTGATTACTAATGTAATAGGTGCTATGATTATTACGGATATAAAAGAATATATTTCTTTATAAAAATATGTGTTAATGGCTTAAAATATATAGGGTTCCTAAATAAATTTGACCAAAATTTAACAAAAAAAAAAAATTATATAAATAACGTTATTAAGGGACATTGACCGTTGGTGGTTATGGTAAAAACATTAAACAATACAATATACTTTTGTGGGTTCAATTGTTATTCAATAATTTTTTTAGCTTCACGCTTTATCCTGCATATTGCAGGGTAGGCAGACAGAACCGCAGGAACCATATCAACCTAGTGTTAAGACACTCCGTTGCTTACTCCCTGCTTTCTCCGTCCCCGCTTTCCGCCTTTTTCGAGGCATTGTGTATTGAGTGGCGGAACTCAACGCCGCGCTTTGCCTAGTTGCCAGAGCGAAGAATATGGAAATAGACAAATTCATCTTCGTCGACTAGGAATCGAACCCGCAAACCGTTTAAAGGCAGACGTTTACGCCTCAGCGCCACGACGGTCCCCAATTTCTGATATTATTCAATCAAGAAGAACTTTATATAGTGTCAATTTACTTTATAAACACTATCGTGATACAAAACCAGAACATATATTAGTAAATGATAAGCGTATTAAATGAATCGGGAAACTAAACCGATTTGATTAGAAAAGACGCGATGTTTTTGGCTAATGCACTCCAGTAACGAAGACATGTCAAAAAGTCTTCATATCAATTTTGAGCTTTCATGCAGATATGCATCATATGTCAGCCAAATATACTAATATGAAATTATAATAAATAAGTCAATCGGATCTGTCGTGGGGCAGAGGCGCAGCTTCTACCATAATAGTTTGTGGGTTCGATTCCCACTTGGGTAAGGTGGATTTTTCGATGTCCATTTCCTTCGCTCTAGCAAATAGGCCAGCGCGGTGTTCTTTTCCGCCATTTAACGCACAAAGTCTCAATAAAGGCGGAAAACGGGGAACGGAGTGTCTCAACACTTAACTCTCACGGTTCCTGTGGTGCCCTCTGCCTACTCTGCTATATGCGGAATAAAACGTGATGTTTTAAATGTAAATATCAAGCAAATCCAATTGGTTAAAGTGTACAACTTGTTTAATAATTTGCTTTTTTCAGATATTTAAAACGATATAAAAATTAAAATTTTGGGTAAAAGATCGCCTTTCTAAGTGTGCGCAATTAAAACGCCTCCACAGATAATATATAATGATGATTATAATTAGTTTTGTTGTTAATTGTCTCTTAGAGTTGGGACTAGTTGCCAGTTGTTTGTAAATACACTTTACACAAATTAAATAAAAACCGGTCAAGTGCGAGTTGAACTCTCGTGGAAAGGGTTCCGTACACAATATAGTGAAATATTTCCCCTGAAAACGTTTTTTCCCTAAAAAAATATTTTTTATCGACTTTACCATTTTATTTTCAATTTATAAAATCCTTATTTTTCCTGTAATCTACAATCAATAAACTATATTCAGTATTTTTTAAAAATTTTTCTGCTCAGTAGTTTCGGAGATTGGGGGGGGGGGGAATGGTCAATTTTCGGCTTTTTTCATGATATCATCGAAACTATTATTTTAAAAAATTAAAAAAAAAATATATTCGAGATTCTGATAACAAGCCCTTTCATTTGATATATGACTCAGTAAGGTTCGTATTTTTTTTTAATTATCTAATTTATCCCCCGAAAATTGCCCTTATTTCAAAAACATATTTTTTACGTTACACATCTGTGTTCGGGTCAGGGCATTACACCATCCTGCCAAATTTCACCTGATTCGGTCTAGTAGATGACAGACGGACGGACAGGAACACGAGTGATTCTATAAGAGTTCCGTTTTTTTATTTTTGTAGGAAATCCTAAAAATATATATTAAACAATAATAAAATCGAATCGAACCCTCACTTATCGTGCTTCAGCTGTCTTGTATATATGTTATTTTGTATATATGTATATTTCTATTGTTTTGTTGATGAACTACAAAATAATATGCAAATGGAACTTAAAACCTCCTTTCTTTCTCCTCTTTCAGTCGATTAAAACATAAAATATATCGCTTTTTTACACGTTGTTATGTATTTATTGTAAATAATACCTATAATATTAAGGCATACATTAGACTTTTTAAATTTATTCTCCCTCTCATGGAGATGAACAGCATGGAGATGAATTGTTGCACCCAATAAGTCGGGTAGAAAATGGGAATGGAGTGTTCTGACACTTCCTACCCTGCTATAAACTGCTGCAGTAAGTACAAAAATATACAGTTTTGGACACTTCTAGCTGAATCAAATAAAAGATAGGTTCTATGGTGACAGTTTGCTATAAAAAAGACTTGTTGATTTAAGTTTCACCAATTTTCAATAATATCTTAAATTAACAACAGCCTTTGCGTTCAACTGTTTTTGGCGGAAAGAGTTAGAGTTGTTGTTTTCTCTCTTTCTCTTTTATTCTCTCTTTCTGTCTCTCCACAATGAAGTGAATACTAGTCGAAGGAACGCTATGGTGAAATTCTATGGCGAAATAAATATAAACCCATAACTGCCTTTATAGTGTCGTCAAATTGGGATCAAGGTACCATGCGTAGGCCATACGTGATCCGTATTATGAATGACACGAGTAATGCAACATCAATTAAAGCAATGAATATTAAAATATTGTGATGTCATAACATATACTATGTTATATATTACTAATATTTAATTTATTTAAAAACGCTTAGCTCGGGAACTATTTGCTGGAATTGAACAATTTTTTTTTGACCTGTACTTACTATATTTATTTGGGATTATTTTCAGACTAAAAGGCTATGTTTACATAGACTGTAAGACTATTATGTTATTTAAATTTGGTTAAAGGACTAAAGGAAAAGTTAATTTGTTTAAAAGCTTCCTAGGAATACGTTCGAGTTATTCCTACCGTGGTAGTCAAAGAAAACGGAGTGCCAGACACGACATCGTCGCACATTGTTCTCTACCAATTTACACATGTCTCCCGGAGGGTCTTCATACTTCACGAGATCTTCTATTTCCAAACGTTACGTAATTCCCTATTAGAACATAATTTTAATTAACGTCCTTAAATAGCTATATTATGTAAAGCAAAGAGTCTAAATGTTGAAAAATATATAAGGAAATAAAACTCTTATTAACTTACTTATATATTTATTTAATTTTATCTACAATATTCCAGTAATAGAACTAAAACTAGGAATTACAAAAAATATATGTATGTGTGTAATTATAAAAGGAAAAATATAACTCTGTCGTCGGAGATCACACCGTAGCTTCCATAATGTCGCCTTATCACAATTTATATCTAAAACAAATATTAAAAAATGTATAAAAGTACAAAAAAATATAAAAAGCGTGTAAGCGAGGCGGTTGTGGATTCAATTCCCATTTGGGGCATAGTAAAAGATATCTATGTAAAAGTACGGTAAATATAGCTTTCAGTTCTGCCTAAGTTGTTTGATTTAGAAACTTTATGGCCTAGATTGTTTTATAGCTATTAAATAATAAATAAATAAATTGCCGTTATCAACGTTTTAATAGTGCATTGCGCCATCTAGTGTAACAGACAAAAAACAAAACAACCCTAGCTTAAATTCGTTATCTATTTAAATATTTGATAAAACGAACTGTTTGATAAATGAAATATATTTCATATACATGTTTAATTTTAATTTTATTATATATTTACTTAATTTATGGTCTGTTCTAAAGTAATGGCGTTTCAAGCTTGCCAGTCACGTTGTATGGAGGGTTCACGAAGGCGAATTTAGGGAAAAAAAAAGAAATTTACACAATTATAGAATGCATGTAAAAAGAGATTCAGTAAAATTCGTTCTTTACCTAAAACAAATTAAACACAACGAATTCGTAAGCGCTATCTATTATTCATAACTGAATTTGCATCGTAGTGAACAATTAACGCCATCTATAGTTACAATATTTAAACTTTAAACATAAAAGAAGCTTTTTAAATGTTTCAATATTCCAGTTATAGCCTTATCGGAATATTAAATAATAATTTAAATATATTTAGCAATAACTTTGTTCTAATTATTTAGATATTTTTATTAAAGTAAATATTTTGACGATATCGTTTATGAACTAAATAAAAACTATTAGCCGCCATCTATTATAGCTTTAGTGAACTATATCACAATTAATTCACCTACTTGTCATGAGATGGCGCTAGTGCGTCCGCTTGCCCGTCTGCTTGAGGTCATTGATCGCCGTCACGCTGCCGAACAGTACTTTCGCCGTCACCTTCTGTAAAAGTTAATTATTATGTACCTTTATATATGTTTATAATGTATATGAAATAATTGCAATATTTGCGGCGTTGAGTTCCGCCACGCAATATGCTTTATTTCGAAATTTCAAAGTTAAACAGTGGATTTTGTTTGTCTAACTTTCTAAACAAATAAATTTAATGGCTAAGTGCAATAGTTAATGCGATAGTTCATTTGCTTGTACCCGTAAAACAATAATAAAAACACATCTACTTAAAAATCAGTCAATTCGTAATATCTAGAATTTGGTTGATATGTGAAGAGCGTAGTGTCATAAATATACTCATAACATTAAGCTAGCCCAGACGTTTCTGGGGTGGGCACGGACCACACGACGGCTTATTTCTACTCCCAATTAATATTGCCCTTATTAGCTTTGCCATCAATTTCTAATTTAGATAAAAGATGGACAGATCACAGACAGACAGATGATATAATTATACTATTTATCGTATAGGTAATACGATTTGAGGACCGTTGTGGCGCAGAGGTGTAAGCGACTGCCTGTAAACGAGACGGTTTGAGGGTTCGATTCCCACTCGGGGAAGATGGATTTTTCTATTTCCATTTTCTTCGCTCTGGAAACTATTCAAAGCGCGGCGTTGAGTTCCACCACTCACACGCAATGTCCTCGAAAAAGGCGGAAAGCAGGGACTATATGCAACGGTGTGTCTTAACACTAGGTTCATATGGTTCCTGCAGTTCCCTCTGCCTACCCTTCGATGTGCGGGATAAATAGTATAATAATAATAACTATTATTTTTTAAAATTAAACCCTTCTAAATATCTTTAACAGTATAATTTGAAAATAAACATCAAACGAGATTCTCTTTATCCTATCCGTATATTTTGCAAAAGCTTGCAAGAGATGATATAAAAATATAAAAATATTTTTAAATTAAAAAAGAAATAGCTCCCATTAAAAAGTCCGCGTTGACGTATTTACAGATTTTCTGTACTACTTATTAAAAATTTATTATACAAATCAAAGCTAAAGCTCCATGAAGATGGAAAGATTTTAGTTAATTTAATGTCATGACACTCCGTTAAGAGTAATTTAGTCACTTGTTAAGTGACAAAACTCAATGTGTTGGTAAGAACCAAAGCGAAAAATTGTAAGCAATTGACTTCCCCGAGTTGGTATCGAACCACCAACTCAGTCAAACGCTACCATTAACGCCATTACGCCACGAAGGTTAATTTACCAGTAACATGATAAAAAATTAAAACGAAAATTCAAATTTATCATAAAAAGGTACGATAGGTCTTCCATTCAGCATTTTTCTTATCAAAATGGCTTACTTTGAGAATTTAAGTTCATTTAAAATTATTATATTTTTAAATGGCCTTTTCATTCGGTTTTCCCTTTCGACGTCAAATAATAATAACGAATAGTTTTTTATGACACATGACACATTCTTGACGTAACTTTGACGTCAGTACAGTGGGCTATATCATAACGATTATAGTGATTTATAGCCTAGACTATAGGCTACCTATCTAGACTATAAGTGATAGACTATATATTGCAAAAAATATTTGAAATTGTAGTAGTAGTACCTGAGCTTTTGCGTGTCCAACCTTTAGCTTTTTACCTTATATACATATGTCTAAGAATTACCTCTGTATAAAAAAAACTATTTTTATTTAAAAAATAAAGCAGAGAATTTATAATATGTGATATATAAAAATAAATATTTCTAATATATAACATATAATTAATAAACAATTGACTTTTGACTCATAATGCGGTCAATTTAACATCCTTACAAAACTAACCGAATTTACTTTAAGAAGTCGCTTTTGCAATTTCATCAATTTATTGCATCTCTCGAATTCTTAGTTAAAGCTTAAAATTCTAAAATTGTTCAAGTAAGCATTTAGAAAATGCTTCGAGGAGAATTTTTGTTAAGAGAACAAAAAATATTTTTGGCTCTGGCTGTTTAAACGGTTGCATTTGGCTGGGGTGACAATGGTTCGTGGAAAAAGGAGACAATCTATACACAATATGATAAGTACAAATGAGGACCATCGTTATGCAGAGGCGCAGCGTCTCCTTATAAACGTGGTTAATGGGTTCGATTCTCACTTGGAGGCGATGGATTGTTTAACTACTATTTTGTTCGCTCTAGGCAAATGTGGCGTTGAATTCCACCAATCAACGCACAATGCCTCGAAAGGCGGAAAGCGGGGAACGGAGAGCCTTAACACTAGAGTCTCATGGTTCCTGCTATTCCCTCTGCCTACCCTGCTGTGAGTGCGATAAAGCGTGAAGCTAATAAAAAATGTAAATAATGCTTAATAGGCCTTCATTACCGAGTGACTGAGAGACATTTATGTGACAGCCTACATTGCTCTTGGGGAGCACTAAAAAGGTTTTTCAGAAAAAATAATAGGAATAAACGAAGATATACGTTTAAATCCATGAAAATGAAATCAGACGTTACAGTGCGTAATACAATAAAAAAATGTTGTCATTCAAAGATATTTTTGCTCTGTATTTTACAGTATTCGAAATAAGAGAGGTTTAGTAAACGAAGTGAACTATCATTTGTTGTGAATTTGTTTGAACGTGTGATCGAGCAGATATTGAACTGGAGCTTATTTAGTTTCACCAATCTCGTAAAAGAAAGCTCCGTGTTTAGTTATATTTCTGAACACGCAATGTGTCGAATTCATAATGTGTAAAACTAGAGCTTTGATTCTTAGTAGTTTTTTTGTTAAATCAGAATCAGAATAAGAAGTTTTAGTAGATAAAACAACATAGAAAGACTGAAGAAAGACACAGTGAAGTAATTCTATGAAATTCTCGCTCTTTTCATTCGAAACACTGACCCCTAAAATAACTTTAATGAAAATTTTAATCTGCCTATTTTGGAAATTACTTTCAGAGTACTATCCAAATATTTTTTTAGCTTCACGCTTTATCCTGCATATTGCAAGGTAGGCAGAGGGAACTGCTGGAACCATATGAACCTAGTGTTAAGGCACTCCGTTGCTTAATCCCTGCTTTCACTGTAAAAATAAATTTATTACTATAATTATAATCTCATTGAGAAATAAGATTCATTGTTAGTATATTTTTTTATTCTTCAAAGTAATAATTATAATGCAAGTAACTGTAGTGGTGTATTTATAATGTAATCTGCTAAAGAGTTGGGTCGTTAAACTTTGCAATTTAGTTTTAGGTAGTAGCTGAATGCTCATTTTAGAGCATATCATAAAATATGATTAAATATTAGAACGTGTTATAATATGAAAGATTTTGTATTAAAATTCGGAGCAAGATGGAGTTCATTACAATCTTCAAACAAAAAACAGTCAAGTGCGAGTTGGACACGCAAAATGTTGGTTCTGTATATTACTATAAACGATCTTTCTCAAAAACAATCTATATATATATATATATATATATATATATATATATGTCGTAGCAGACACAAAAACGGCTGGTAATCGAAAAAAGAAGGAGCTCGTTCAAATTTCGTTCCGTTTTATAATAGTCGCTGCGTGGTGTCCTGCGATGAAACGGCCAATCACAGCGGCCCGCGGTTGCGTTCCGTTACTCCTCTACATGCCCCCGGCCTTGGAAGCACCTGGTTCCAAAGTCATCTCTTCGTGCTTGACGTCGTCGGCGCAGAGCAATGGACAGATCTTAGAGAATGCACGCCGGACGATGCCTGATGATGTACGGATGTCGGCAACTCGGGATATGCCGTCCTTTCCTGGCACGGTGTTGACGATGCGCCCAAGATGCCATTTTAGTGGAGGAAGGTTGTCGTCCTTGATGACCACTAACATATCTGGCTGTAGAGTATCAAGTCCTTTCATCCATTTACATCTGGTTTGCAATTCGGAGATGTATTCTTTCGTCCATCTTTCCCAGAAGTGATGGCGTATCTGTTCTACTCGCTGATATCGGCTGAGTAGACTGCTAGTGTTGTCTCTCATGTCCTCGTAGACTGGTGCAGTTAGCGATCGACCAATTAGAAAATGGGCAGGAGTAAGTGGAAGAAAGTCTTGCGGATGGGATGAAATAGGTGAGAGAGGACGTGAGTTAAGGATGGATTCTATTTGTACAAGGACAGTAGTGAATTCTTCGAAGGTTAGGTGAGCGTTACCGACAACGCGCGAAAGATGAAATTTACAGGATCGTATTCCTGCCTCCCAAATTCCACCGAAATGAGGACTATAAGCAGGAATAAATTTAAATTTAATGCTTTGACTTGTTGCGTATTCAGTTATGTCATCAGAGCATCTCATGATGAACTTAGAAAATTCGTTCATAGTGCCAACGAAATTTTTACCATTATCGGAGAAGATCTCCTGTGGTTTACCGCGTCGTGAGATAAATCTCTTAAGAGCTAGAATATATGCTTCCGAGGTTAAGTCACTCACAAGTTCCAAGTGAACTGCCCGCGTGATAAAGCATACAAATAAACAAACGTATGATTTTACGGTTTTTGCACCCCTACCTTTCCGTGTTAATGTGAGCATCGGTCCGGCATAGTCAACCCCACAGAATAAAAAGGGTAGGTAGGTGTCACGCGTTCCTTGGGTAAGTTTCCCATAATAGGATGTAGTGTATCACCTTTTAAGCGTTTACAAAGCACACATTCACGAACAATACAACGAGCAAGATTTCTCCCCCCATCAGGGCACCACTGTTGTCTAATTTCATAAAGAAGTAGTTGAGGAGCTGCATGGAAGAGACGCTTGTGCTCATGTGCAAATAATAGTGTTGAAAATCGATGTTTCGAGCTAAGCAAAATAGGGTGCTTTTTACTATATTCAAATTGATCAGAATTCGAAATTCTTCCACCTACGCGTATTAGGTTATCATTTTATCAATAAATAAATTTAATTTTAATAGCGATGATTTTAAAGTTTGTGTTTTATTTTTATTAATTAAATGATATTCGTTTTCGAACGATTCTAGTTGTGATAATTTTGCTAAACCTAACTCTGCGTTTCTCAATTCAACTGAACTTAAAGCGCCTGTCCGTCTATTTATTTCGTAATTTCTCGTGTTATGAATGAAACGTTGTATGTATGCAAAGGTTCGCTTTAATCGATTGTATTGAGAAAATCTTGAAAAAGGGAATAATTCCTGTTTCTCGACACATGTGAGTACAGCCTTCGATTTGATGTCGGGCAAGTCCACTGGTATAATATGCGAATCAAAAGTTGTGGTACTGCAAACGAAATCAAATTCGTGTAAAAATGGGGGCCCTTCCCACCACATCGTAGCAGTGGCAAGGTTATTTAAATTAACCCCTCGTGATGCCATGTCGGCTGGGTTTTGTTTCCCACTGACATGCCGCCACGGAATATTTGCTGTGAGTTCGTGTATTTCCGCTATCCTATTTTGCACAAAAGTTTGTAATGCGTTAGTAGGCGCTCGCAACCATCCTAAAACTATTGTCGAGTCAGTCCAAAAAACGATGTGATTAAATTGACACTGTAGTGACTCCCGTATTTTTTGATATAGTCGTGCGCCTAATAACGCACCACATAACTCGATCCTAGGTATAGTGATAGGTTTAATAGGAGCGACCTTTGATTTAGCAAATAATAATCTCACAGTTATTTCTTTAGTATTGGAAATGCACCGAACATATGCGCACGCGCCGTACGCAACTTGCGAGCCGTCCGTAAAAATATGTAATTCAATATTAAATGAATTATTAGGCACGATGACGTGCCGCGGTATGCGAATGTTGTTTAGCGCTGTAAAACTACCGATAAACCGGTTCCATTCATCTAGCATGTCACGCGGCAGCTCATCGTCCCAATCGGATTTTAAAAGCCATAATTTTTGAAGTAAAATCTTAGCGATTATAATTACTGGACTTAATAAACCTAAGGGATCGAATATTTGCGAAATATGAGACAAGATACTGCGCTTAGATGGTTTTATGTTGCTTTTAATATTCATATTATATGTAAATATATCTGTAGAATTATCCCATTCGATACCTAAAGTCTTAAAAGTGCCCTTTTCGTCAAGATTTAATTGTTTTATACTTTTAAGCATCGAGCTATTACATTCAAAATTAAAATTCCATTTGCGTAAAGAAGAACATCCTGATTGTAAAACTTATATAAATTTTGACACAATTTTATTAATTCGTCTTTATCGTCTGAACCCGTAATGACGTCATCGACGAAAAAATCCTCGTTAATAACTCGCTTGATATTCGAATCGTCACAAGTTAATCCTAGTTCCCTTAGACATCTTACTGCGAGAAATGGCGCGGACGCGGTTCCGTACACCACTGTGTTGAGACGATAAATACCTAAGGGTTCCGTCGGATGATCGCGCCATAGAATGAGTTGTAAATTGCGCTGATCTTCTGATACTAAACATTGTCGATACATTTTCTCGATATCGGCACATGCAATGTATTTATGTTGTCGCATACGTAATAAAATAGAGATAAGGTCCCCTTGTATGGGAGGCCCTACGCGTTGAAGATCGTTTAGTGATATGCCAGTAGATGAAGTGGCGCTGGCATCAAACACCACCCGTAGCTTAGTAGTGGTGCTATGTTCGCGAAACACACCGTGATGTGGTAAAAAACAGTAGGGTTTCGATGGTATGCCATCGATGCGCGTCATATGCCCTAGTTGTTCGTATTCGTGTATAAATTCGCTGTACAAATGTCTATACTCCGAAACACGTAGTAAGCGTTTTTCTAAAGAAAGAAACCGATTTAAAGCTTGAGGATACGTTTCACCTAAGTTATGTAGTGAGGATTTAAAGGGAATGTTAACGCAAAACCTTCCATCACTATTGCGTGTAGTTGTGTTGACGAAATGATCTTCGCATGCCCTCTCCTCCTCTGAACGCGTCTTACATAACTTAAGCTCCTCTAGCTCCCAAAACTTGCGTAATTGGTCATTAATAGCTTGCGTAAAATTACACTTTACGTGGCCCGCGCTGCGCGTAGTCGTATGCACGGGACCCGAAATGACCCAGCCTAGTCGTGTATTTTGTAGAAAGGGACCATTAGGTAAACGCATTTTACCTTGACCTAGTAAATCCCAGAACTTGTCTGCGCCTATTAAAATATCTATACTTTCTCCCTGATAAAAGTATGGATCCGCTAACTGAATATTATCTGGAAGTTTAAGTTGCGAAACTTCCCGTTTAGGTATAGCGGCTAACGTAGACGTGATTTGCGGTAGAACTATGCATCGTAAACGTGTAGTGTAGGAATTAATGCGCGATTTTATTTCGATATCACAAGTCATTGTAGCTTGTGTTATCGTATTTCCTACCCCTCGAATTTCTTGTGTGGACTGTATCATTGGATTATCTAGTGAATTGCATAAAGATTGTGTAATTAAACATAATTCGCTCCCGGAATCCAAAAGAGCGCGAGCTAAGTGATACTTATTATGTTTATCTATAACTTCTACTAACGCCGTTGATAACAAAACCCGCTGTGTGCATGTATATTGCATGCGTAGTGTCTCTGTGTGCGTCGAATTAAGTTGCGTATAATGAGGTGGGATAGCTGCACGGGCGGCTGCCAGCGTTATGGAAACCGGTTCCTTATTGTCGCGTAGCGGTCTGTGCGGTATGAGCTCGCGGTCGCCTTCGCTATCTATATGTAGTAATGTATTGTGCTTCTTATCACACTTCCTACAGGTTCCGAATCGACAATCTTTCGCTATATGACCCGTACGGAAACAATTTTCGCATAACTTGTTACTGTGTATAAATTTTAACCTTTCTTGCGAGTTAAATTCAAGAAATTTGTGACATGCATAAAGTGAATGATTCGACTTGCATAGTAAACAAGATTTATTCGCGTTGTGTTGCTTAGTGTTATAGCTAGAAACGTTGCAGTGCAATTTAGAAGAAGTGTGTGGTTGTAAGTATTGTTTTTTATTGTGTATGTTGTCGTTAGATCGAATATTATTGTGTGATGCCTGCAATGTTTCCAGCATATCTGCCCAGTCTCTTAGGAAATTCAATAAAACATCGAGTTTCAAGCGTGATGAGGTGTCATTAGATTTATTAATAATTGTGTTTCGATATTGTTCCCATTCGCGTTCTGAAGTTTTATCTAATTTTGAAACAACTATATAAATAATTAAAGTGTCCCAGCTATCGACTGGCTCACCTAGTAATTTTAATGCGCGTAAATTTCTTAAAATTGTATCGATTAATGTTCTTAATAATTCTGGTGACTCCTTATTTAACGGACGAATGGAAAATAGTGCTTTTACATGGCTGTGAATGAGCAACCTGTTATTATTGTACCTATTTAGTATCAACTCCCATGCAACTTCATAATTCTTAGCTGAAAATTCTAATGAATCTATAACTAGTGCTGCGCTGCCCTTTAACGAGGATTTCAGATAGTGGAATTTCTGAATACTAGTTATATTTTGTGAATTATGTACTAGTGACAATAGGTGTCTCTGAACTCTAACCAACGCTCACATGAACCGTCAAAGGTAGGAACTGATATTGTAGGCAATTTTATTGATTCACTTTTAGAACTTGCGTTAAATAACTCACCCTTACTAAGCGTACATTCAGCTTGAGACAGTGTACCGTAGTAGCAATCTTCAAACTTGTCGCGTTGTTCTAATTGTTCATCTAAATCTGAATCTAAAACGGACTCTTCAATTTTAGTTTGAAGATCACAAAACTCGGCAAAAATACTAGCGGCACCTTGCATCCTTAATTTTAAGTCAATTCTAGTTTGATTTGGTAAAATTTCGTTGCACTTAAAACCGTTAACGTAATTTGAAAATCTCGTTAACCGACCTTTGATGATTGCTCGTTCTTTACGAGATCTTTTATTAATTTATTAGTGCTTTCATCGTCAGTTAATGTGATTCTAGGTGATTTAGGCCTTGGTGGCTGTTCAGTACTCATTTCGATAGAATTTAAAAAGGCGGAGTACTTACGTGAATAACGTTGAAGTTGATTCAAAACGGGAACTGTAGTGGAAAAAAGGATTGAAAAGGATACTAATTGGCGATTTTCTTGCACTTTTCGTTGTACGGGACAGATGATTCCGTATATTCCTCGATTTTAGCGTATAATTTTGCGTGATTTTAGCGTTTTTTCGAATAATTCGGCTCGGAGGACCAGTTATGTCGTAGCAGACACAAAAACGGCTGGTAATCGAAAAAAAGAAGGAGCTCGTTCAAATTTCGTTCCGTTTTATAATAGTCGCTGCGTGGTGTCCTGCGATGAAACGGCCAATCACAGCGGCCCGCGGTTGCGTTCCGTTACTCCTCTACAATATATATATATATATATATATATATATATATATATATATATATATATATATATATATATATATATATATATATATACAATAATAATAAATATAACAATATATATATATATATATATATATATATATATATATATATATATATATATATATATATATATATATATATATATATATATATATATATATATATATATATTATATATATATATATATATATATATATATATATATATATATATATATATATATATATATATATATATATATATATATATATATATATATATATATATATATATATATATATATATATATATATATATATATATATACCCCCTCAAAAAAACCTGGTCACCCTACATATAGTGGTACAAAAAAATATTGGCATCACTTTACTGAGTTTCTTCCAAGTGTGGTCGTTAGATACCTTATACTACCTAGAAAGCTTTGCTTTTATGAGAACTGACTCTTTGCTAGTGACATGGAGGTTAGTACTTATGAGCTTTTTCAAACTATGTATTTAATATTTATTGGGTTTATTATGAATAATGTTTTAATATAACGATTAAACCAATTATCGATTGGGTTTTAAAGTATGAATAAGGCTTAAATATCGATTAAGTTTTAAAATTTTAAAACTTAAAGATCACTAAACCTGTTGTCGATTGTACTAACATCGATTAGGATTTCAATAAAAATAAAAAAAAACACTCATATATAATATACAACAACAACAACAACATCCAAAATTGAAATTTCTGGAAATCGCTCACGCTAAGAGAGAGAAAGAGAGAGAGAGAGAGAAAGATATTGTAAAGGGGGGGATTTCCCGAATTTCCAACGGGAACGGAAAATAACGGAATTTTACATATTATAATCAACGTAAATAAAATTACATTATGAGCGCCGTTTATGTTTAAGCTTTGCACTGAATTTGCATTTAATGATACCGGACGAGTCGACGGTGACCTAAAGAAATAACCGAAATGTCGAAATCTCGATCCAATTACCCATTATGTGAAAGGTATACAGTTGTCGTGCAGTTTTGTATTGGGATTCCACGATCATAATGTAATCGTAATAAAATGACGATATGATTGCTAAGTTGAACAGCTTTACGGTAGGTGCAAGTTTGATTCCATTTTTGGGTAAGATTATATATAGACTATTTTTAATTTTGTATCTGGTAGAAAAAAAGAGTGTCTCAGAAATGGATTGGAAGTGAGGAAGGGAGTGTCTAATTTAACTTAAGTTTCTCTGTGAATATTCTCGTTATTTTATGATCACTATTTAATTAAATAGGAATTAGAATTTAACTTAACACGCAATTTCTCTTAATAATTTAAAAGCTAAAGAACGGAGTGTTTTATCTCTTTAATTTCCTTAAACGACACTACTATATACGACACTACTATATCGTTTTTTACCTTCACGCTTTATCCCGCTAATACCAGGGTGGGTCCAGGGAATCGCAGAAATCGTAGGAACCTAGTGTTGAGACACTAAGTTAAGACACACATTGAATTATTTTTTCTTCAAGTGCTTGACTGTGAACGCGACGGTTGTAGGTTTGATTCCCATTTACGATATTAAAGTACTTCCTATTTCTCAGTCGAGAGCTTAACACGTGTTGTCATAAATTTGTTCACAAAAGTTAAATAGAATACAGAAAATATATACATAAAGCTTGTATTTATTTTCATTGCAACCATAGTATTTATTTTCATAATAATCCTTCAATTAACATAAATAAAAAACTTGCAAATCGCGTGATCTCATTTTTACATAACTTGTAAATGTAAATTACATCGGAGCTTAAAAGCACCAAGCCAAAGTAATATTTGCCTAATTGGTTATAAAAATTTGATGATTTTCTCGAAAATATTCAATTAAACAACTTTATATATAACGGAAAGTGTGCTGTAACAGTTTTACGTACTTACGAAGCTTTTGAAGACTAAACGAAGCTTAATTTATCTTTATAATAAAAATAATATGGTGTATATTTTTATATTTTTAAAATTTTCAAAACTATTTGGAGTCGAGAACTAAAATATTTATTGTAAACTAAACCTGTATTTATTACAAGTATTTCAAAAAGTAATGAACCATGCTTTTAAGTTACGAAAATATTTTTTGTGCTTCCCCCTTTTATCCTGCATATCTGTGAAAAGATATTGTATTACGAAACTTAATCCTCAGTGTGAATTAACACTTTAAAAAAAATCATAATAACATTTAACGCCACACTTTGTATTCAGTCAACTTACGGTATTTAGTATTTTTGAGATATATGGAAAACAATGGACATACATAAGTGAACGATGAAAACGATAAAAATAAATTTTCGCTTAGTACCTTAGTTTTTTTATTTAGTAAGCGTGACTTTTTACTGTAAACTTGATAATTTCGTATGCAATTTCTACCCGAAGAGAATTAGTTCTGAAAGGTAGAAAACAAGGTATATCTAGTCTCTACCTTTCAGAACAACTCTATAGAGCGTTTTGTGTTCTGTAAAAGAGGCATCGATGGTATAAAATAAGAAAAACCAAAAAAATAAGCATTAGCTTTACTAATAATAGCTCTGCTTTACTACTTGAAACGTTTGTTTTACTTTTAATAGGTTTATATATATAGAGTTTTCTCACAACTTCATCTTCGTTGAAAACATACTTACATAAAGGAAACTACGTGTTTACATATATAAATACATAGGTATCCTTACACTATGTTAAAGCAAGAGATACCTAGCGGGGTAGTCTGAGAGAGAGTGGCAAACGCTGCAGTTCTCCGATACCTCTTTCACCTCGTCCACCATCTTCACCTATCCATACATGCTCTTCAGGGTGTCTTCACACTTTGTACCTACCTCTAGTCTCTTCAAAACTTAATTCCGAAGGTCAATCACTAGTATCTTCAAAACTGTGATATGTGACCAAAGCTTTTTACTTCATATTTAAAATAGAGCTTAAGCGATCCGCCCTTTTTGGTTTCTATTATTTTATATTTTCCTTTTAGGTTTCCTAATCCGCCCATAATAGAGTTTCTCTCAATATCCGGCTCCCTAATAATTCAACCGCCAGTAATACTAGTGTAGTGTACAGTAAATTAGGCAATTAATACCAACGATTAATTTTCCTCGCTATAAATTGTAATTATCTGAGGCGTAATCTGTTCATTTAATTAATAAGGAAAATGTAACTCGATACAACAAATTTAAGTCATTAAAGTGTTGGAAATGGGGAACGGAGTGTTTTAACACGTCTATCCCGTTTTTTGCAGGATAAAGCGTAAATATACTTTCACGCGTTTTTTTTTTATTTTTAAAAAGTGTTTAAATTAGCTTTCAATATCTTATTGAATTTTCACATTGGCTATATTTATGGTAAAATGAAGTATTTCGGCAGGACGTAATTTTAGTATACCTGGGTTTAAATTACTAAAAGCTGGAGTTATATAAAATTAAAAAAATAATGCAAGGAACGAAAGGTAAATTGTTTTCGATTGCGAAGTAAAAATAACTGCCAGAGCTTAAAGCACAGGTTAAACCTAATTTAAGCACCGGCAGTAATATTTTTGTGATCATCTACCTCATATATTTAGGTAAGTAATATTATTGTATTTACATCGCTTATACATAAATAAATAGCAAAAATATTTTATAGGGAAAGTTGGAGTGTTAATATTTAGTGTACTATAATTTTGTGTGATTTTAATAATTAATATTTAATCTTAAATTTCGAGACACTACGTTATGAGTTGTGGAACTAAACACCGGGTTATATCTAACTTGGAAAGGAAATGAAAATGAACCATTAACTTGAGTTAAACTTATAACTTCTTTCTTTCTTTTGCTTCACATTGCAGGGTAAGCAGAGGGAACTGCAGGAACCATATTAACCTAGTGTTAAGACACTCCGTTGCTCAGTCCCTGCTTTCTTAGTCCCCGCTTTCCACCTATTTCAAGGCGTTGCGTGTTGAGTGGCGGAACTCAACGCCGCGCTTTGCCTATTAAATATAAGCTTATATTAATTCAATTTATGATAGACAGATCAGATGACTCCTGTCTTAAATAATAATGCATTATTTTATATGAAAGATGTATTAAATAAAGAAGAGACAAAATTAAAGAATAAAAACGTACTATTAAAGTACAGACGATAAGCTTATATATAGTGAAAGCTTGGGTTTGTTTTTGTAGCTTGCAAAGCTATGTATTCATATGTTTACTTTAGCTCATGTATTATCCTGCAGATAGTAGGCTGCAGGCAGAGGGAAATATGGGCTCTAGAAATTTAGCGTTAAGACGTCCATTCCCCGTTGTCTGCCGTTCAAGGAATTGCGTGCTGAGTGATAGAACTCAATATCGTACTTTTGCCTTGATAATGACAATAATTAAATCTTCCTCAGTGAAAATCGAACCCATAGACTGTCGCATGTACAGAATCCATGACGGACATTGTATTAAATAAATGCCGGACTCAATGTTGAATATGGATCTATGTATTTTTTTTTAATATATATAATTTATATATTGTATACAAGTTATTATTTTCATACTAAAGTTATAGCCTAAGACCTAAAACCTAACCAGCTAAAGAAAATCTGTCACTAATGTACTATTTCAAGATTTTCGAGAGAACAGGGAAAAATGTGTATAGTTCTAGTTCTATATTAGTTCTATATTTGTAATTTTGATCACGATTAAAGACAAAAGACAATTTTCATTTCTCTGCTTGTAAAGCAAAGATTAGCTTTAAATTTTCCTACTTATTTCTCAAATTCAAATTCGGTTAAAGATCGGAGAAAGGAGTGTTTTGGCACTAACGTCTGTATGCTCACTTTGCTTCATTCAAATAAAAAAACAACAACTCAGGCTTCGAATTCGGCTATTGTAAAGTTACAAGATATAGAGACGATACTGTTATATCAGGAATCGTGACAGGCGTAATAACGAGAATTCGCAATTTCGATATGTGAAATACTTGACAGTATACGCTGTGGAAGAGAGTCCTGTATCTTTATACCATAAATAAGAAAAGAAAAGGTAGCGTAAAGCTTTTCCATATTTCTTCTCTATTACTAAATGAGCTATATAGCCACTGTACAGTGAAACTACTGTGTGTAGAAAAAAGGCATATCTATATGCGTATATATCAGTGCCTTTTTGGTTCAAATAAAGAGCATTTACTGAAACTCCTAGAAGTGGTGAGAGCCTTGGTTAAGCTTCTAGAGCATAATATTGATAATACTAGAGGAAGAGGAGTAGGAGGTTTTCAGAGGGCATGTACCATTAGGTTAGTGACAGAGGACGGAGCACGATGGCGTCGGCAAAGAATTACAAAAGAAGTCAATTTTAGTATTTAATTAAAAATAAAATTATAGAATATATTTAGTATTTAAGTTTTAAATTGTGAATTTTTTTTTATTCTTATAGTTAAATTGTTTACGTGACACAGATATTTTCTGTCTGTCTACCCTGCTATAAGCGTGAGACAGAAAAAAAAATACTTTTATTTAATTAATTACTTAGCTTCACGCTTTGTCCCACACAGAAGAGGGAACCGCAGAGACCGTGGGAATCTAGTTTTAAGACTGTTCTGTTTTCTGCCTTTCGAGATATTGCTTGTTGAGTGGCGGAACTCAACGCCGCGCTTTGCCTAATTGCCAGAGCGAAGACAAAAAAATGGAAATGCAAAAGTCCATTTCCCCCGAGTGGGAATCGAATTCATGTGCCGTCGTGTTTACATGCAGACACTACGCCTTTGCGCCACTACGACCCTCGAACATATATTTTCAATTTATTTTTACGTTTCAACGTAAAACCAGGGTGAATCCCTAGTATGTTAAATATATTTTATTGAATATAGTATTCGTTGAACACATTTTGGCATCGGGCCCATCTCTTAATTCTGTAGAACATCCCAACTGACAGCTCTACATGTAGTAGCTTTGAAGAGATTAGACGTTATTGTCTTTTGTTCTCTACCAAAATTATTTACTTATTGTATTGTTAGGGAAAGTTGCTAAACATTTTTTTTTTGGCATGAAGTGCTTAAATGTTAACGCGTTGGTCGTGGGTTCGATTTTTTAATAAATAATTTTT
>JAZFAU010001088.1:0-23933 GCA_037178615.1 Dione vanillae
TTATTCATTTCTCTACGTGTAATCGAAACCAATAGTATAATAATAGTAGTGATAGCGCTGTGGCACAGCGCTATAACGACTTTAAAACGTATTATACTCGTATAAATCTCATAGCTTTAGATAGATATAATTTTATTGCATAAAATTATACAGCAATTAGCAATGCTAGGTAAATTATATTAAAATATAAAGACTAAATACATCGATTCATAATATATTACTGACTTACTAAAATAATAAATTTTAACATATATTAGAAAACATGCAATTGTCATTGAAGGTTTTATTTATTAATCTATATTGTATGTTTACATATACAGAGTTGGTTTAAATTACACTCAAAGGGAATGGCCCCGATTAGACGAATTTAGCTTGAGTTGTCAAAAAGGGTGAAGTAGATTTCAGACTAATGATATTATGCTGAATGCATCTTTTTTTAACCAAGTGCCATTTGGCTTTGCTTTTAACATATTCACAGCTCAAATAATTTTATTAACAATTAGAAAAAACAAACTTAATTTTATGAACGTCATACAAAACGTCACGGGTAAGCTCATTTAAGGTTATTTCGGATATTACTATTATGTACGAGTATATCACCGTTTTTGGTGAAACCTTTAATATTTTTCCTAACATTTAATACGGAACGCAAAAGCACCGAAATGCATTGAAGAAGCACTCGACGATACAGATAAATAAAATAGTACTTGTTGCTTTTCTTGACGTGGAGGAAGCGTTCAACAACTCGATTACGTAAACTAAACGTCAGTTCGAGGTCTACTTCGCTAAAGAGTAGACCTTACTATTGTTAGATGGATAAAATCCATGTTTGCGATTAGGACTTTTATGATGGAACTACTTGATGGGACACTTGAGCTAACCACGACTAGGGGATGCTCGCCAGGTGGTGTATTTTTTCCACTATTGTGGACTCTTGCTGTGGACGAGCTTCTTCGTAACTGCCGAGGTAGCTTTGGGAATGGCACACTATCTGATAATCATAGCAAGAAACAACTGCCACAGTACATTGACGTGCTTTATGTACCTAAAGAGCTCTGAACACGATAATCTCATGGTGTAAAGATGAACGATATATCTGTAAATACGGACAAGACGATGGTAATGCTCTTCACGAGGATGCGGAGCTTGACCAGCTCTCATCACCTAAGATGAATGAGAAAACTATTCTATTCTCCACGGAGACCAAGTATCTGGGCATAACTCTAGACCAGAAGTATAGTCAGAACTCACATGGGCTCTTTTAACCTACTGATTGACCGGACAATTCTGTCTAGGAATTATCCAGTAAGCCAAAAGATCCCTAAGAAATATGCTGTCCACTAGCGGGAAGCAGATGAGCATTTAAATCCAAAATTTTTAACGTAAGGCCAATGGCGCTTCGGTGAATTTTCTCACCGAATGCACACCACTAATGCAACGGCTTTATATTGGAATTGGGAAACAATTTTGTAATAGCTTTCATGTATCTATTGGCGCAATACAGACTTTATGATTTCGATTTTTTAAAAATATTGAAGTAAAATTGGAATTATTTTTAAATATTCAAATGAGTATAACTTATTTGTAATTTAATATTCTTTATGATGTAAATTTCGAATACTGAACAAAAACGTAAATTGCTACTTGTTTTTGGTCCTATAAAAAGAAAAGTATTATATAAAATCAAGAAAAACCATCAATCGACAGTAAACCAATTAGCATTACTTAGTTATTTTATTGTTAAAAATGGACCCTGAATAACGAAGCTCTGGCCTTGCGCCGACATATCCATTATAAATTTATAAAAGAATAAATGACATATATACGCACATACTCTTGTGCGATTGCGAGTGTGCGTACAATATTATTCATATGGACATAATATGCATATAGCACTGATATGTTTTTTTTTTAGCTTCACGTCTTTTCCCGCTCATGGCAGGGTAGGCAGAGGGAACTGCAGGAACCATAGGAACTTAGAGTAAAGACACTCCGTCGCTTAGTCCCTGCTTTTTCCGTTCTCACTTTCCGCCTTTTTCGAGGCGGAACTCAACGCCGCGCTTTGCCAAGTTGCCAGATGACAATGGAATTAGAAAAATCCATCTTCCCTGGACTTGGACCGTCGTACCGACCGTCGTCGTAATTTTACCCAGAAACCGTCGCGTTACAGGCAGACGTTGCGCATCTGCGCCACAACACACTAATATATATAGAAAATAATGGCCATATAATAAATTCTAAACTTAGCACACTTAAATCAAATAAATAAACATTTAATTAAATGTATTACAGATTTTATTAATTAGGAAAATTTAGTAGGGAAGTGTAACAAAATGAACGAATTAAATATTGTATTAACATTAATTAGAAGCTCTTTACTTCAAAAGAAAGTAAAATTTAATCAACGACACCGTTTCCAAGAAGAAGTTTCATGTTCTAAGCATAAAAGTAGTACTAGAAAAGATCTTTGTAAGTTTTACCATTCCAGAATATGTTATAAAATGTATGTTAACGTTTATTTTTATTACTTATTCCTTTTATACAATTTATAACAAAAGTTTCAGTTCATCAGTTTTCTAGTTTCATACGAGGTTACTTTGTAAAATACATTAATAAACATTAGATATGTTATATATAAACTGTGCTTAAAGAATGACTTTGAAGATGTTATTCCTACTGTAATATATTTGCTACTTATATCCACTTGTTATTTTCTAGACACGTTTAATTTACGTTGTTAACCTGTATAGCGTAAAAAATGCGGTCGTAATGGTCTAATTCATTTAGGATTTAGGCCGACATGGGTCTTAACAGATTTGCTTTGGAGCCACAAGTATAGCACGTAGATTCGAGATAAGTAATACGTTTTAATTAGAACCCCTTCATAAGGTTAATATGTATAATTTAATAGCTTGAACAATTTTAAATTGTAAATAACAATAAATTTGATTGATTTCCGTCGACATATTTTGTCATGTGATACTAATAGTTTTGATGTAGCTTAGTGTGAGACGTATGGTTACGTATGGTAGTTCTTTCTTCTTTTTCTATTTCCAGTTACAGTGTTAATAAAAATAGATATATTGTCAATTGAAAGCTTTTCTCGCATAGTAGAAGAATGTGCCAAGTTTACAAATTATTTCTTTCATATAAACAAAGCTCCAACAAAGTTCAAGCTCAAATACTCGTAGTATTTTTGCTCATTTGGCAAAGCCAAAATCAAAAGAGTGATTAATTTAAGCATTTTCTTCTAATCTCCTAGATCCCAGATCTCATATCATCACAGTTTTAAAACACTAATTTATTCATTTTGCTGCCGTATGCTGCTGCTGTTGGGTTAAATTTATCGTTTCCAAACTAAATAAACATATTTTAATCACATAGTATACTTAATAAAGTATATCGGTATTACTAAATATGCACCGTTTCCACCTATTTTATTTTATTTGTATAGAATTTTATTTACAACAATGGCCCATTTTGATTTTATTCTTTGAGTTCATCGTTTGTACTACACACTCGAGGAGGTGCGGGATGAATACTAAAATTATAAAAAATAAAAGGTTTGCTGGCTTGTTTGTTAGCTTCGAAACAATTTAATTAAAGTAGCACTTCAATGAGATTGAATTTCACTTCAAGATAGTGCTGCAAAATGTACACGCAGATTCAGTACACAAATTTCACCCATAATTAAATACATTTTATTTTTTAACATCAAATAACACTCGTAGCACTTAACCCTAATAACCTAAGGTGTCAATAAAAATACTTAAAAAATATTCTTGAGGGTTAGTCTAGTTTAAAAAATTACATCTATCTTGTAGGATACATTGCAAACAGCATTGATAAATGTGTTAAGCTATAATTGTATATTTACATATACATGGCAAAATTATTTATAATATTTGTATGAATAATTACATAAGAAGCACGTTAATAATGAGTAATTTGTACCATTTATTTATTATTTAAATGGTTGCTGACTCCCAGAATGTAATAGCCGTTGTAATTTATGATACCGAAACGTCTTTCAGCTCAGTCGTTTTATATTATTCACGTCAATATTTACATACATTTTTGAAAAAATATGAGTATGCCTTCTATACCTTCGGTGGTTTACCCACCACCAACATATCAGCAAGATCGACTCTAACCATATGCAACTCCCTGTTTTATACCCTTATTATACAGCTGTATAACTCCGACAGAAATTACAAACATAATAACGTAGATTTTCATAAAAGCATAAAAATTTCAACGACGTAGCCTTTGGAATTGACCTCTTTAAAATTCAAAGCCAATTTAAACTTTTTTACAGTATTTTTTCTTTAAATTAATTTCTTAACTCACTCTGTTCAAATTATAATTATAAATAACATAAAGATTCGAGAACACTTCAAATATAACGAATCAGAGCAAAGATTGTACAATAAGATCTCAGTTTTAGAATTTATTTATTTTACATTGCACAATTACTACCCCTGATAAATAAGTGAAAACAAAATCAAGTTTTCAAGTCAGTCAACTTATAAAATCGCCATAAAAAATACATAAAAAGACTTGGCTAGCATACTTAGCCAAAGTCATAAATTTCTGTCAAAGATTTCCAAATATCTAATCACAACTGTAATATGGTATTAGTATTGCATGAGATAAATTATCTGAAATATATTTCTACTATATTTGGATCAAGAAGTGAATATTGATCAATAGTATGTTATATGTTATTGCAATCATTAGATATTACTATAAAGATAAGTTTTATTGTCTACATTTTTTCTTCAACACAACGAATTCGAATTGCTACATTGATTTGCATTTACTTAAATGATGTCTATGCTTTATTAATATTACTAGTTAAAATAGTTGGAAATAAAGAATTATTTTAAATAACACAGCTTATTTATAATAAAATTAGCTTACATAAATTTACAAGAACAGAAGCTTACATAAATTTACAAGAGTAACGCAATAGTTTTGCACTTGCACCATACGAGTAATGTATCTCATATATAGTTTCATTATGAAATTTAACCGAGCTCGCTTGTATCACTTACACTCATACTTTACGTTTATTTGTTTATTGGTTGCCGAGCGAAATACAGAACGCTTGGCAAAGGATAAGGCAAAATTATTACATAAAAGAATTCCAACAGAATTTTTAAAGGATTATTAATCTGCAAAACTCAAATTTAATTTAGTAATGAAATTAAAACTTATCGAGTTCATCATCATCATCATTATCATCAGAGAAAATGATCAAAAACATTAGATGATTTTAGAAACGATAATAGTATTTAAATAAATATTTTAATTCTCTGTGCCATTTTCATACATTGTACATGTGTGTTTTTACACATTACATTTTTGATACAATAACTCAGTTTCATAAATCGTTTACATCTTTATTTACATATGCGTTGTACATAAAATAAGTACGTTTTATATTTGCTCGTTTAACACAGGCGCTATAAATCAAAATACGTTATAGATATCACTAAAACGAATAAGTGATATGTAAATGTATACAAATTGTATAGGTTTACATGTGAATAAAGGAATAGGAATATTTTGTACCATCTGCTTATATTGTACATATGGATACCGTCGTGGCGCAGACGCTACGCCTTTCCTATATATGTCCTATGAGGACTGCCTCTTCGTGAAAATATATTGACAAAAAAATAAAAATAAAGACACGATATGCTTTTACGTAACCGCGTACATCACTCTTAAAGAGTAATATGGGATTCGTGCAGGTTTACTGGTAGTAAAACTGCTAGCACTAAGCTCCACAGCTGAAATGACATATGTTTATTAGAAGATTCTGCCACCTTTTGTAAAAATTTTACTATAGTTGAAACTTGAGACTAGTTAGCATCCTAACTTGTTTGTGTACAGATCTGAAATCAGGTAAATATAATATTTTAAAAATATAACGTTTTGTTTTATCGTTTGATAAACGGATAATAATTAACAATGTGATTTATTTTTATGTTTGATACCTGTTTGTTCATATATGGCAACCCCGACTAGTTTATAGTCTTGTGCGAACCCCGCGCGAGCGGTCGGAAGTAGTAGTCGAGTTGTAGTAAAAGGGGCACGTGAGACGGCCGACGCGAGCGCACGTCCTTCCTGAATCTAATATTAATTAGCGGTGTGATTTTCCCTCAGCCTTATTTGATTTCCCTTTTGTGTATTCCCTCTTGATATTGAACCTGACAAAGACAAACCTACAAAAGATAATAATGCAAGTAACCCTAAGTGAAGAAGACTAATGTGAAACATTCCACGGTGACGTGAACAATCAGTGTTTGTGTTGTGAATTATGAAGATAAGGTACTATACAATTTCTATTATCCTAAGACCGACTATAAGGTAAAGAATTATTAAATAACCTCCCCCTCAGCACGCTTCCACAATTGCTGAACCAACCCTACCCTCTATTCAATATATATTTTTTGGTAGCAGAACGCAGTTCATTATATTCATTATATACTATACATTTTCTGGTAGCAGAGCGTGGTTCATTATATTCATTATACTACTATATACATTTTCTGGTAGCAGAGCGTAGTTCATTATATATATACTATACATTTTCTGGTAGCAGAGCGTAGTTTCATCCCTCTGAGTCCCCTTGATCATAGCGTGGTTTCATCCCTCTGAGTCCCCTTGATCATAGCGTGGTTTCATGCCCCTGAGTCCCTTTGATTACAGTGTTATTCTCCCGTTTTGGTATTTTGGCTCTTAATTTGGTACCTAACGCATAATTACAATATAATTTACTTGATTTCCTAACCTTTTAAAACGTGTTCGCATCGAGTTGTTTAAAAAGTAATGTTATATGAAATTTTTATACATATAATATTGAATATATAATTGTGTAGGGTGAATGTATAATGTGTAAAATATATAAATAAATATTGAATATAATTTTATATATTAAATATAAAATATAATAAATACACATAATATGGTTACTTATTTATTTATTTATTTATTTATTTATTTATATTTTGGAAACAAACAGTGCTATTAATAATTATAAATGTTGTACATAATTAATCCTTAAACCAAAACAGTTTCCTATGACAATTAATACATAAATAACTTTTAGAGTGTAGAAAGCATATTAAATATTACTATTATAAATTAAACATTATCATTATAGATATTAAAATTAAAACTTTAAATTAAAAATTATTACAATATATAGTTATGTTAAATATCATTTAGATTCATTCAATAAATATTTTACAGCAGATTTGAATTGACGGAGAGAGAGATGAAACAAATCCAATTTAGAGAACATCTTGTTATGTTTGTTAGCACTTCTAATAATGAAGCCATTTCCTGCAAATTTGGTGCGGGTATACTGTATATTAAAAATAGGTTTACTTCGAGAATTTAATCTAGGACAGTTAAGATTCAGTCTAGAGAGAAGGTAGCTGGAGTCAATTCCATTATTAAGTATCTTGTATAACAATATTTGATCTCTTTCGATCCTTCTATTACAAGGCAGTGGCAGTTCCTTCATAGTTATATTATTACCAGAGGTTTTATATTTTAAGTGTTTTTTAAATAAATAATGGACTTTATTAATTTTGTCTATATAGGTTTCGTATTGAGGATTCCAAACAACTGAGGCATATTCAAGTAAAGGTCTAACAAGTGATTTGTATAAAAGTATAAGGGTTGACATATGCCTAAATTCCCTGGATATCCTCAACACGAACCCTAGTACTCTGTATGCTTTGGATGTAATATGAGTAATATGATCATCAAAAAGTAGTTTGGAATCCAAATAGAGACCAAGATCTTTAATTAACTGAAACCCTTTTTATGCAGCTATCCTCGAATTTGTAGTCAAAATTAAATGTACGCCTTTTACGGGTAAATGTTATAGTATTACATTTATTAATATTTAGATAAAGTGAGTTAAGTTGACAATAATTATTTAAAGAGTCCAGATCTTTCTGTAAATCCAAGCAGTCCGTTTCGTTTTTAATAATTTTGAAAATCTTTTTGTCATCTGCATACAGTAAGAAGTTAGAATGCCTAAAAATGGATTTTACGTCATTTATATAAATGATAAAAAATAATGGACCTAAATGAGACCCTTGTGGTACGCCAGATGGTACTGGAACAAAAGACGAACAGTACCCTTTAATTGTAACTGCCTGACTGCGATTGAACAAGTAGGACTCAATCCATCGCAAGAGGTCGCCGTTTATACCTATATTCTGTAGTTTCTTTAGGAGTAAAGTGTGAGAAATCTTGTCAAAAGCTTTTGAATAGTCGGTATACACGACGTCCACCGTGGTAACCATCATCCATAGCTTTGAGGACATAATCCGTAAACTCGCAAAGATTACTTTCTGTTGATCTTCTATCAACAAATCCATGCTGTTCAGTGATAATTATAGGACGTATAACTGGAAATATTTCATCATATATAATGCGCTCAAAAAGTTTAGGGATACAGCTGAGCTTAGAGATAGGACGATAATTTTTTATATCGTGCTTATCGCCATTTTTAAAGATAGGAACAACAAATGATCGTTTCCAGATAAGTGGTATTACACATGTGCGCAAAGATATCGAAAATAAAATATATATTGGTAGACATATAGATTTGTAGCAGTTTTTAAGGAGAATAGGAGGGATTCCGTCTGGGCCAGTACCTTTTTTAGGATTAATCGATTTTAAGTACTTTTCAACAGTTGACATGGATATATTGATTGAAGATAAATTAAGAAGATTTACAGATTCCCTTTGATTATTACGAGAAGCCATGAAGGTGGAGTTATTTGATTGTTCAAACGAAGAGAAAAAATATTTGTTAAATAAATTGCTAATCGCTTGCCCGTCAGAAGACGAGACACTTTCCAAATACATCCTGTCGGGTATTTCAGTGGTTTGCCTTTTAGATTTCACGAATGTCCAAAAATATTGTGAATTTTTTAAAATTTTATTTTCTGCTGTATCGATGTAATCTGCATAACATTGAGCCTCTACACGCTTTTGTTTCTCACGCAAGAAACTAAAAGTTCTGTTGTCACTGTAGTTGTTATAAATCTTCCATTTTGTGTGAAATTTTAGTTTTTCTTTAATAGTTTTTCGGAGAGACGCAGAATACCATACAGGATATCGATTATTGTCAAACACTGCTCTAGAGGGGACATAAGTTGTTATGACATGCTTCAAGATATTATAAAATGTCTCGACTGATTTTTCAATATCAAATTCGTTAAAGCTAGTTTTCCAGTCCGTTTCAAATAGCACTTTATTTATTACATCATAATCAGCTTCGTGAAATAGTCTAACTATGCGTGGGGCATTTTTAAGGCTACAGTTATTTATTTCAGAAAAAGACGTATTAAGAGCAGGATGATGTACATCCTCAGTGACTAGCGGCGTACTACAGCGTGTAGTAATGCAATCAGTGTTACTGATCACTAGGTCAAGACAACGATTATTCACATTAGGTATTAAGTTATACTGCTTTAAATTATTAAACAATAAAAATGAGGACAAAGTGTTTACTAACATGTCTGAATTAACATTTTTGAGCTCAGCTGATTTAGAATAATTTGATAATGACCTATGGTAAATTAAATTAATTATTTGACGTTCAAAAAATGAAGCTTGTACTTCTTATTTTGAATAAAATTGTTTTGACTTTTTAATGACCAGTCAGCATAATATTAAAATCTCCAATTATAACAACTATATCTTTAGGGTGCAAAATTATGGTACATACATATATTTTATAATATTACGCCTATACGTTATTACCTATCCCGTTTTAAATTATAATTGAAGTTAGTTAAAATAATTTAATATAATTTCCTTAAAAAACTTACTTTAAAATATTATCCTTACACTTTTATTGTTACTTTTTTTTTATTTTTATTTAAATGAAGTTTAAGCCTTAATTGTAGTCATATTATATATCATATTATTTTGTTATATTGCGATATAAGTAGATCGCCGACTCGACGCGTCCCTGACCTTGACCGTAACTGGTTTCTTATCTCGCCCGTTGTTGTAGATTCATTATTTATTACGTGTTTATTATTTTTTTTAATATTTTAGTTGAGTTATTTGTTTACTTGATTTCTGATCTAGCCCGTTGTTAGTGGGTTCATTGTTTATTACGCGTTTATTAATTTTTTATATTTTAGTTCAGTTATTTGTTTACTTGATAATTTAAAATGGCTACTCATGATGAAACAGTAAAATATTCCTTATTTACGGAAAGCGCGGAATATAGAAAAAATATAGGTGTGATACGCTTTGTTTCCGATTGGATTACCGATACCTCGGAACTTCTTGGTACTTCTGAAATACCTAGATTATTAGTTAGGTTCAAGGATTTAGATTCTCATTGTAATTTATTTGTAAACGCGTCCTCAGTGCTCCTGGGTGGGTTAGACCCGGCTATCGATTACCAAGAAATTAGTTATGTAAAAAAAAAGTGCGTTTAGTAAATAAGAAAATAGACGACCTCCGGGTGCGTCAGTTAGAGTTGTGCCCACCTGCTCCCGTAGTTGATCCTGTCATGGCCAGTACACCCGTAAGAATGAGTAGTAAAAATATTACTGAGCGAACTCCTTATAATAGATTACCTGATTTACCTATCCCTAAGTTTGATGGACGTCCTGACTCCTGGATAAGTTTTATTGATCAGTTTGACAGTGTAGTAGATTCCCAACACCATTTAACCCCCACAATGAAATTACAGTACTTGGTTGGATCCTTAGCAGATGAACCTAAGCGGTTGTTGCTACATTTAAAAATTGAAGAAGGCAACTATGAAGTTGCTCGTGAGTTGTTGAAACAGCGGTATCACAATACACGGGTTCTTGCTGATACCTACATAACCCAGATACTTACTCTGCCGGAGATTTCGAATAAATTTACAGGTTTGCGCGCGGCCTTTTTGAACCCCTTGTTAACTGCCTATCGCTGTTTAGAACGTTTAGAGTTACCCTTCTCCTCATGGTCTTACATGTTAGTACATATATGTTTGACTAAGCTTCCCTCTGATTTGAAATCCCGTTTTGAGCGTTGTTGTGGCGGTGACGCTGATGAATTACCTACCTTTAAAAATCTTACTACTTTTTTGGAAGACGAATGTCGTCACCATGACAACGTTGGCAACACCTCCCTTGTAGATTCTAACCTGACGAAATTTAAAAGTACTGTACCTAAACATACTTACTTTGCGGCTCCTCCCTCCCCTATATTAGATAATAGACAAAAAATGTTACCTGTAATAAATAATAGTAAAAAATGTTACCTGTGTGCTTCCTCTTCCCATTACCTCCGTGAATGTCCCGAATTTAGAGCTATGAATCCTAGAGAAAGATCGGGATTTGTAAAACATTCCCGGTTATGTTATAGGTGTTTGGACAAACATTCAATTCTTATGTGCAAGCGGGACTACAAATGTTCAACTTGCGGTCGCTCATCCCATCACACTATGCTATGTTTTAATGATTCCCGTAACCCAATGTATCCTACCTTATCCAATCGCAATTATAATTGTAATTCCAAATTTAATAAACGCAATTATCCGCGTACCTGTCCTTCTTCTACTCGCGGTCCCCATATGGGTGGGGGCCAGCATAAGAAATATTCCCCTTCGCAACTCCAGCGCTCCCCCCAACGACATTCCCAGAGAGCTTCTCCCCCCAGAGAAAATGCTCCGCCCCAACCTAGACAGGTTGAAAATAATATAAGATATCGTGATAATTCCTATAATAGAGAAGATAGACCCACATAGCTAGATACTTGTATTACTCCCCCTCAGCACGCTTCCACAATTGCTGAACCAATCCTACCCACTATTCACTATATATATTTTTTTGGTAGCAGAACGCAGTTCATTATATAATACTATATACATTTTCTGGTAGCAGAGCGTAGTTCATTATATATATACTATACAATACCAATTACATGCTTAGGCCATCGTGACGTACTTAGTGTGTTTTCAAATAGCGTTTGTTTTTTAGCGTGTGACGGTTTTGGGATCGAGGAGGACGAAACTGTTCTGGTAACAAAGAAAAACGCGGTGTCGAGTTCCTCGTCTCGAAGGGTAAGAAATATTAAATGGAGTGTATAACACTATGTTTCTTTTTTCTACCACACTATATGCAAAATATACCGTGAAGCTAAAAAATGCTCACTAACTCTAGTGGGTAAAGCAGTTCGTGTGTCATAAATAGACATGTCTCGAAAATTAAATAAATAATGGGAACGGATAGTGATCAAAGTAATGAAAAGTAATCAATGCCTATTTAAAATAAATTTCTATAGATGTGTAATTTCTATATTTCATAGAAATAAAACTTATATTTACGAGGTCTCATTAAAAATGAAAGAGCTTAAAATAAAATATATCATTTTAATATTAAACAGTTGCATGGGACAATAAAAACAATGTGCCAAGTGGTTTCTTTATCATAATTACTAAATACAGTGACTGTTCGATACAATTCGTTTGTTTTCGTTATTATGGATATAATATTTTTTCACTAGACGGTTTTTCTCTGGTGTAAAAAGGCAAAAAATAAACTACACTCTACATAATTACTTGGTAACAAGCACTCTCAATTAATTAGTTTTTTGTTTTAATAATAAAGTAAAAGGCTGTATGTAACAAAGGCTGTGAAACAAAAGATACGTCAGAGTCTGAATATATTTTTTTAAATGATAAAAAATTATAAGCGTTTACTTAGGTATGTGATGGCTTTGGTTATTAGTATTATTTTATCAATAACGAATAAAGCAAATAGCATTAATATAGTTCAGAATTGTTTCAATGTGGAAATTTTGAACACAATGACAATCTAAAACAAGGCATAACTTATCGTCATGTTGAGTTATCTCTCTAGTACTTCCTCAATCTTTTTTTGTTGCGGTACATATTTAACGATTTAAAAATTTGTCGGCACACAAAGAAAAGTTTAAAAAATAATAATAAACCGAATCAGACACATTTGCCCATTATAACAAAAGAAAAGGTGCAGTAACAAATATGCAGCACCTTGTGAATCCTAACTATCACTAAAACATATTAACATATTAACATTATTAAATATTTGCAAAATTTGGCGGCATACAAAAATGAACAAATTTTAAATTTATTGTGGAAAAAATAAGAAAAATATATTGTAGATAAGAATATATCATAGAAATTAGCATTTGATCATCTTAATAATCATATTGTCATAAAATATTCTAATCTTCTATTTCTTACTCCTAAAATTAATAGCAAACTTGCTTTATCACCTTTGAAGTGTTTTCAACATTCATACATCATTTTAGTTTTGACAGCGCTGTAATTGTTCTTGAAATGTCTAAAACATGAACACTATAATTATAATTTATAATTACTTGTTGTAACATTGTAAGATATCAGTTAGTGCAATGAAATATATAAGGGCAGATTGCAGCCTAACGCTCTAATGAGAGTGTCAGTATATCTTTAATAGATCTGTTTGAGGAGAACTGATCACCTTTCTGATCATCAGTCCAAAGTGACCCGTTATTCTTTACTTGATTATATTAACTTCTTCTAGTCTTATTTATATAAAAGGAAATCCTTAATAACATAGATTTAGAATTTAAAAAAGTTACAATGACAAATGTTTCGCAAAACATTAACTTTTTCAGGCTTTTAATATTTTTTTTTAGCTTCACACTTTATCCCGCATATGGCAGGGTAGGCAGAGGGAGCTGCAGGAACCATACAAACCTAGTGTCAGTATGACACTCCGTTGCTTAGTTCTTACTTTCTCCGTCCCCGCTTTTAACATTTCGTGTAGTTAATATTTCATGTTGAACAATATTTTCATACTTCTTGGATATATCTCTATATCCTGTATATAGTAGGATAGTAAGAGGAGACCTAGTGTAAAGACATTCCATCTGCCGTCTCATTTTCAAGAAACGAAAGATAAAACTTAATGTCACGTTTTGTAAAAAAATGCGACAAAATATTATATAATAATTTAAAAGTCTGGTAATGAATTGCTCGGTCAGATAACGATACGATTTGACAGACTAAGTAGAGAATCTCAGATAAATGAGAATTTTATATTACTAAAACCAAATGTATCATATATTACCAAATGTATTATATTGTATAAAACGTAAGGGCAACTGTCACTCAACTATCGTTTTTGCTTACGAAACTTTTTTCTTACAGTAAATTCTTTTTTACCGGAGCATTAACGACATAATTTCACTCACTTTATTCATTTATAAAATAATGCTATAAGTTTTTGCAATACGTTGGAAATATCAAAATATAGTAGTGACTTTAACTAACAGTAGTTATTATAAGATATCGTTCTTTACTGTCCGTTTACTCCGTAATCGTTACTGCTTGTACTCGTGAAATACTTGCTTGAGATAACGAACTCCTTTATCTTTTTTGAAACATATTCGTCTTGCAGTAGACATGTGTCCCTTCCGTCTTGGATTTTGTGCTGAGTAGACGTATTGACTAGATGTTGCTATTTATTTTAAATTTTTAGTGAATAATAAACATAGTAAAATGGCAATGCTCTCATGAAATTAAAAAATGAGGAAGATTTAAATAATCTGAGAAAAGAAGTAACAAGCTTAAAATGACTATTTATTTACACTAGTTATCAGTTTTTCTGCTTTTGAAGTATTTTTTTTTATTATTATGTTAGTTATAAAATATTATTCCTTTTTATGTTTAGATTAACCTTTGTGCTTTATAAAATTCACACTTATAGATACATTTATAACTACACTTATATACATATGTATTCCCATTGTTATTCACATTTATATACATTTATATACACATTTATAAACAACTGCTTTATCCATATCCATTAGAAATATTGTCCATATTTAATTATAACATAAATGCATACTTTATTATTGTTTATCGAACATCCTTCAAAAATCGAGTGACTGAATAAACATATTTGGTAAAATATTTGATTGAACAACTAATTGCTTTCAATCATATTGTTCAAATATTGAACAAATTTGAAGTATGGTCTTAAACAGATGTATTTTGATACACAATTAAAAATATTTTAAATAAATATTTTTCTAACAAATTGACATTCATTTATTATGTCAATAGATCGTCATTGTAGCGCACGAACGGAATCAGTTTTTAAGCACTTTGGCTCTGGTTACCTAAAAAATAAAAAGGAATTTTAGAAAATATCCTATCAAGCAACTCTTATTCACGGACGGTGACTATAGCCGACTGGGTTGGAATCCATGGAGTCATTTCCTCACTAACATTCTTCCTATTCCAATAGCGGATGCCAAAAATTTAAAATCATATTGTAATTATATTTTTTTCAAAAAATTCAAACAATATCAACGAAATAAAATATTTAACTGAAATAAGATGATGACTCCAATTTTATAAAAAAATACTTTTCTCTTCAATTTTTATAATAATAACTTTACATACACCCGTTCAAATTTTATACACAATTACGAAGATATACAATTATAAAACTTCAGTGAAAAGCTTTTCTTGTGTTATGACTTTCGTCTCAAAAATAATTCCGAAATGCTTTGTTTTAGGGACTACTTGCTGTTGACCGCTTTGTTCTTGACAGCGATACTGGCAAAGGAAAACGTACGACTGGGGGTGGGAGGACCTGTAAACGCAACGCTATCTTTATTTATAATGAAGCATTAAAGTGAAATAAAATGAAATAATGTCTACTACATCAACACCTACACCTTTTAAAAAATGTCGTAAAAGTCAAAAAATATCCACATACTATTATGGCGAGTAAAATATGCTAACAAAAATATTTAATAACTGAAAGTCTGCTTTTTCGGGAGCTTTTTTGTTTGAAAAAATAATATATTTCAACGATGTTACTTAATACGTAAAACCAAAAGAAAAGTCAAGTTAAGTAAATTTTAATGTAGCTTTTTACACAACAAACAAAATAATAAAAACCTTTTAACCTTTAAAATCTTTTTTTTTTACTTTTTAACGTCTGCTGATGTCATGTTATAAAAACTGCTTGAATATTTTCAGAAGGAAAGTTTCTTTAAAAATAGAAGTGGATATATTGTTACCAATAAGAGGGATAGGATTTAAATGTTAACTCAAAGAAAGTAATTTTGGCCAAATTTGATTTTATTTGTTTTTATTGTTTGGTACATTTCATGCCATTTATGATTTAAATAAAATGTCAGAATAATGGTCACCGTAACAGGCTTATTTGGTCGTATCAATTTTCGACAATTTTCTTTGTTATTCTGAACAGAGAACTATAATTGTCGACATTATAACTCATGAATCTATTTTGTCCTCAAATAAAAACAAACTTTGAATATTTTATTTACTTACTACATTGAGAAAATTATAATAAAATGATAAACATGTCTTTATAATTAAAAAAACCTTAGGTTTCACGATGCACAAAAATATCTGCTACTAAAATTAGGTACTAATTTACAGGTTGATATATTATAATGAGTAATCTACAATTCATATTACTAGTTAATGTAGTTATTTTAAATGTTAAGTTGGATTTTAAATATTGATTTTATATATATTGTTGTTCAAAAACGTTAAAGTTTACTAAACTATATACAAAAATATAAATACATGGTGGATCGCCCAATAAAAATGATTCATTGATTTCCTGTGATGGAGGGTAATTTCAATGTGTATCTATGTAAGTGTTCGTAACTAATTGTCTAGTTTGGTAGTTCTCCCTTGGAATAATCTTTTCCTTATAATGTTACTAGGTATCTGGTGTTCTGGTAATACAAATATATCAACCATGTCAAGTAACGCTGAATTATAGTAGCTTAAGACGGTTTACGTTCTCTGATGAGTTATGTATAGTTTCTTTGTAACTATTTCCTCAATTTACCATAAAATGTGTCTATGGTGAAACTCAACAACGTTTTAGCTTTGTCTTATTACTTTATTTTATTCTAAATAGAAACACTTAAAGTAAGTAACAAATAAGTATATGACCCAATTTAACTTGGCTATAGAGTCAACAACGTTAACTTGGTTATCAACGCAGATCGTCGGTGGTGAATTTAGAAGCCATGTTGCTAGTTTTATTTAATTATAATAAGTAGGTTTTATTTATATTTACCACTAAAAATATAACAAAGAAATTTGTACTGTATGGCCACAGAGGCAGAGAGGAGAACATAAACACAAATATTTATTACAAACACAGACCAGTATACAGTCGTGGTAGTTTACAGTCCAGTAATTAGTCCAGATAGTTTTCTCAAGCATTTTGTAGTATTCAATATTTACCCTGATTTTTTATATTATAAGTAAAGAAAAACATTCCGATACTACATACCAAAATATTTTGTAAGTAAATAAAAAGTTAAAGGGACATTTTTATTTATTTGAATTTATTGAAAGTTGGAAATTCAGAAGATGACTAATGAAGCAATACTCAAAATAATATAAACTTTTCAACCTTTAGGTGTTTTTAATCAGAAATATGGAAATTGAATTTTAAAACTATCTGATTTCTGACGAAATATTTTTCTTCATGTTATATAAATTAGATCGTAAGAAATATAGCTTATTATTAGTTGTGAAATAAAAGTAAAAAAATTTTGGCAAAGCTGAAAATCCAGAGTGGTGGATGCGGCGAAAATTTCAAAAGCAGTTCATGTAACATCAATTGCGGTATACCTCAGGTGTCCCTCTTAAGCCCTCTATTATTCTTAATCTACATTAACGATATTGGTAATTTAGGATTACACGGAGAAGTGTCATTATATGCAGATGACACATGTGTATTCTTTTTTGGAGACTCAATACATGAGATAATGTCGAACGCACTAGCAGATTTAAATATATTAAATAACTGGTTCCAATCCAATTTGCTGAGTATAAATATTACGAAAACCTCCTATATGCTTTTTACTTATCATCATCATCTACTCATCAGTTAATCAGAAACAGAAAAATATCTTGGTTTACTCTTAGATTCCAAACTATCATGGCAACCTCATTTAGATTATTTGCAAACTAAAATAACATCACTGACTGGAGCTTTACGCAGGTGTATCCGATGTATTCCATATAAGGTTCGAACTATTATTTATAAGTCATTAGCTAAACCCTTACATGAATATTTAATAGAAATATGGGGATCTGCATACAAACTAATTTAAAAGATTTACAAATATCACAAAACAAACTATTAAAAACAATACACCAACTAGACTACCGCTTTCCAACCAAAGAACTTTACGAGAAAACTGATACACTATCCATCGCACAATTATATTAATACAAAACATGCATACTTATAAGAAAAATTCTCTCAGGGCCTATACACACACAAACTATTTTTAAGACTAAATCATATAAATACTATACACGAAATATACATAAATTACAAATACCTAAGTCTAGAACTAAGCATTATGGTAACAAAACTATAATCTACCGAAAGAAATATTTAATGAAAAATCTTTTTTGAAATTTAAGGTTAAGTTAAAAACGTACTGTCAAACTTTATAATTATATTTGAATGTTCGTATAAATAAAGTCACCATTAACCTTATAATTTTTTATTGTTATGTTACTAGTTTAAGTTTTATATGTAAGTGAACTTTGTTCTTAATTGGAAATAATGATCTCTAAACCTAACTGTAGGAACTATACGAACCTAGCGTTAAGACACTCCGTTGCTTAGTCCCTGCTTTCTCCGTCCCCACTTTACTATTATATTTAAGAATTATAAACTAATACTAATAATTTATTATGATTTATATTAGCATACGTCACACAAACATATGAAAATTATAAATTCAATATCAATCGTCGTCGTCGCTGCTAGTTATAATTATATGTATATAAATTTATATGTTTTCAAGTACATATAAAATAATTAAGTAAAAGACCTAGTTTTGTTTTGATGTTATTAAAAATACTGGAGTTTCATATAAATTAAAAATGATATAGTAGTCATTTATCAATCAGCATATATTAGCTCAATCGTTAAAGAATCTAATTATTCTCTATCCGTGTTTACAAGTATTTTTTGTTTTAGTTCTTTTTTGGAACTGACTTTTGCCTTAGTTGGCAGCTGTAGAGATTTCCACACTCGATTCCAATTTGGCTTTCAAAGCCAATCTGTACTGTACGTGCTTTTCAAATAGACTAGTTAGCAAAATCGACCAGGATTTTAGGAAGGACGTATTTGTAATCAATACCAGTAAAGTAATGTTATGAAATACTAAATAAAATGTAACAAGAAACGATGGTGATTGTACTTAGATAAAAAAACTAAATGAAAAGCAAACTAGACTGAAATAGTAAAAGTAGATTTTTTTAAGTGAAAATAAAAAGCAACATTTATGAAAGTTATAAATGTTCTAATTCAAAATTATCTAATCCTACGATATTTCTATTATTATTTACTAATTGTCTGTGGGCCTGGCGCGATTTAGACTCCCACGGACTAGAGGCTCTTTGATGATAAATTTATATGGAATATATGATAATAGAGACTGATATATATATATATATATATATATATATATATATATATATATATATATATATATATATATATATATATATATATATATATATATATATATATATATATATATATATATATATATATATATATATATATATATATATATATATATATATATATATATATATATATATATATATATATATATATATATATATATATATATATATATATATATATATATATGTATGTATATGTATATATATATATATATATATCGTCGGCTTATTGCAAGAAGTCATTATGTGACATATTCACTATTCCGAGATAAACGGTATTTTAGTTCGAATCAGTTAGTGGTTATGTTGATTTGCCCATATTATCCGAAATATAATTACGATGGTGAAAAATTTAATGCTTTCAATTAGCTAAATATGTATATTAATAAAAACGAGTGAGAGTCGCTAGTCCTATAAAGTTATGTATTTTTTTTAAACAAAAATAAAAGTTAATGACTTCTGGCTACTGTAAGTCTGTCCGGAAAGTGAATTGATTATTTTTTTAATTGTTAAAAAAAAAAACGAAACTAAATCAATCTTTTATTTAAAAAAAGGGATAACCTGTATTATAATGAACAAAACAATGCCAGTCATTAAAACAAACTAAATTCTTCAAACAAAATAACAATATTTGACAACCTAAACCAATTCAAATGAATAAGTAATTGGAATTTTACTAAACAAAACGAAATAAATTCGGAAAAATAAACAAAAAAAATGGTTGCCTGTAAAGTGGGTTTTACGGGCGAAAATTTTACGTGACAACGTCTTTTTCTCGGTAGAATATTTATTGATATGATTAATAATTATAATATAAATTGCACAAATTTTAACTATAGAAAATATATTTTGTTTACTAAAACATTGTACATGTGTCAAGTGATACGCGCGGCGGACCGATCATAGTTCGGTGACAGTTGACACATCGTTACGTTACCTTTTTCATATGTGACTCCGAGCCGCAACCTAATTTAAGACGTTGTCACGTCAAAACTATTCTTTTTTAACAGTAGTCGTAAGCATTTGCAATAACTAGTAGGTACCTATTGCAAAAACTGACGACAACTTACATAATCTCAAAAGATATTCGTAATAATATATTAAAATTAAAATATTTTTCTTCTCCCTATTACTATGAGTCTTTTTTTTAATAGAAAGTAGGAACTGAGGTACAAACCGTACAAACATATAAAAACATTAGATATCAAACATTTTATGTATCAGAGATTTCTTCCTCAGGAAGATAATCTGGACTTTCTTTGTCATGTAAATTATTATACCAATGATGTAGTTTTGCAGTATAATTCTTTCGTTGCACATTTTTATTAAATCTTTTTTATTTGATTCTGCAATTGGAAGCTTCCTGGTACATGCTTTTTTAAGGCAACAGCTATTGTAATCAAATACACTTGCAGTTTCCTCATGGTTGCGCTTTCGCAGGTTTTTAGTATTAATATTACGATATAGTATCCGTTGTCCAATCGATGTTTCTTTTTTCAATACGTCCAGTTCTTTATAATCGGAAACGAAATCATACCTATATTGGACTATGTTAGGCCGCTCTTTTTCAAACCTGAAGCCACTGCAGCTTTTGTTCTTCAGAGTCAATTGACCTATTGACCATTAAGTTGTTTCTTAGCTCTTTTAGATCCAAGATATCAGAGTTGCTCATTACAATAGGTTTATAGGACTTCTTTGCTGTTTTTTTCGTGTTTAGCTTTCTGTTCGATCTAGCCAATTTTATAACATTACAGAAGTGTAAAAAATTGACATTTGACGCATCTGATTTTCAATAGCGCTATGCATACTATCGACCTCCATATGCGTGTGACCAGATTCTAAATACTTATGTTCGATCACCTCGAGGTGGGTAACTTCAACTACGTATAACATTAAGCATAATAGAAACTGGTTACGATGTTGACCTCCGCAAGTATCAGAAAATATAGATATTTCAGTCACTGTTGGCGGTAGACGTTCGTTCCAACGATATAGTGCGGTTCCTACTTCGTCACTTCCTTTTTTCGCATCTACTTTAGACTACAGGTAACAAAAGCCATCATTTGGAGAACGGGCTTCATAAATGGTAGTATTGTAATCGTTTAATTTATGTAGGTAGTAAAGTAGTAAAGTAGAGAAACATTATTAGTCGGCAAGTGCAATATCTTTTGCAAGTCGATCGTAATAGAGTTAAAGCTGTTATCTTGATTCGCCCAAACTTTATCCCACTCTTTAGCTTTTCGACTTTGTTCTTTTAAAAAACATGTGCTCATCATACTTTTGCTGCAAAACAGCAAAGTCAGAGGCATCTTCAGCTTTGGCTCGGTTATATTTATTGCACATTAAACATTGATCCTTCTTGGGTTTATGAAAATATAAATTGTCCTGAGTACAAAAAATATTATGATACACATTGGCGCAGAGGCGCAACGTCTGCCTGTAACGCGACGGTTTCTGGGTTCAATGCCCAGTCGAGGAAGATGGATTTTTCTATTTCCATTTTCATCGCTTTGTGTTAGGCATATATAGGCAAAGCGCGACATTGAGTTCCGCCGCTCAACACGCAATGCCGCGAAAACGGCGGAAAGCGGGGACGGAGAAAGCAGGGACTAAGCAACGGAGTGTCTTAACACTAGGTTCCCACGGTCCCTGCGGTTCCCTCTGCCTAACCTGCCGGCCTGGATAAAGCGTGAAGCTAAAAAAAAACATTGACGGAAACAAGTGTTTTAGATGCATTTTTACATTTTTTTTGGTACAGTTCGTACATTTTGGAGATGGAAAGATTGCTATCCAAATATATCTTAGATGATGTTTTCCTGCAATAACGCGACCCCATTTTAGGGAAACCCTCGATGTATTCTTTGACGACTTCTACATCTAATAATAACTCACTAAAATATAATCGACGATCTGTGTAGCCTGCAAGAAGTTACTATATTCTTTTAATCGATAATAATGTAATTAAATTCTGCAATCGACAAAATAAAAGGTTACTAAAAACAACAAATGGTTTTAGGGAAATCTTAATATTATGATTTATATAAAATTAATTTCGATAAAATTCACTAAGATGATTTATCGTGCGTTTTTGATAAACTATTCATTACAGAAACTAATTAAATGCAGATAATTAACTTTATCGAACCTAATTCTAAGCTATTTATGCTACACTTGTTTGGATAAAGTTAATTACATGGTGAAAATGAGTTCTGTATAATATGTATATTGATTTTTAAATAATTATATATTTAATAAAAATAACTAGTGCAGCTTAGTGATTCTTTGTAAATACCTGACTTCCAAAGTTGCAGTTATCGATTTTATGACAAAGCCGTAACGCCTAAAATTGATTGAATAGAAATAAATGAGTTTTTGCGTTTTGTAGAATGTGTCAAAAGAAGCCATTGTAGAAAAAAACGTATTTAGTGATTTTTTGCAGTTAATGAGTTCTTGCAATAAGCCGACGAGATATATATATATATATATATATATATATATATATATATATATATATATATATATATATATATATATATATATATATATATATATATATATATATATATATATATATATATATATATATATATATATATATATATATATATATATATATATATATATATATATATATATATATATATATATATATATATATATATATATATATATATATATATATATATATATATATATATATATATATATATATATATATATATATATATATATATATATATATATATATATATATATATATATAGAAATTGTTTATTAAAATATTAATAAAAAAATACTAAATATTTTTTTTTTAAATTTTTTAAATTTTAAAAAAAAAAATATTTATTTATTTAAAAAAATTTTATTATTTATAAAATCATTTTAAAATTTAAATTATATTTAAAAAATATAAGGATATATTTTTATTAAATATATAATTTTTAAAAAAAAATACATATTTCAGCTTTTTTCCCATTTAAAACTTATCCAAACAAGTGTTTGCAAAATAGCCTTGAATTGGTTTTGAAAAGAATTACTGCATTTTTTATTTTGTAATAGTTTATAAAAAAACCAATAAATCATTTAGTAATTTTACGGGAAATTAATTTTTATATAAAAATATAATATTAAGATTTCCCTAAAACATTGTTGTTTTTTTGTAACCTTTTTTTTTGTCGATTGCGAATTTAAATTTCATTATTATCGATTAAAAAAAATAGTAACTTTTTGCAGGCTACAAGACGTGTTATTTTTTATGAGTTTTTATTAGATGGAAGTCGTCAAAGATCATCGAGGGTTTCCTAAAAGGGGGGGCGCGTTATTGCGGAAAAAATCATCTAAGATATATTTGGAT
>JAZFAU010001089.1:0-23929 GCA_037178615.1 Dione vanillae
TACTAAAAATACATACAAAAAATTACTACATACATACATACATACATACATACATACATACATACATAGCTTCACGCTCTATCCCTAGCGGGGTAGTCAGAGAGAACGGAGCGCCTTAAAAGAGTGATTGGCGAAACTCCTTTAACATTCGAGGAATTAACTACAATTTTTGCTAAAATTGAAGCGGTATTAAATTCCCGGCCGTTATGTCCCTTATCTAATGACCCTAACGATCTAGAAGTTTTGACGCCTGGTCATTTTTTGATTGGCCAACCTCTTAGTGCTTTGCCGGAGTATCCCTATAACAATGTAAAAATTAATCGTTTAACCCGTTTTCAAGTAGTGCAACAGATAACTCAACATTTTTGGTCGCGGTGGCAGTTAGAGTACCTATACACTCTGCAGACTAGGCAGAAGTGGACTGATCCAGTGAATCCTCCAACAGTAGGCGAGCTAGTCCTCATAAAAGATGATAATTTACCCCCTTTACAGTGGCGACGTGGTCGCATTTCCCAAATTTATCCTGGTAAAGATAGCGTTGTGCGTGTGGTCGATGTTAAGACATCGACAGGTATCCTAAAGAGAGCCTTAACCAAATTAGTTCGTCTACCTATTAGTTAGCTACTCCCATTTTCTCGTAAACATTAGATGTTTAGGGCGGGGGCTATGTTTGTTCATATATGGCAACCCCGACTAGTTTAGAGTCTTGTGCGAACACCCCGCGCGAGCGGTCAGTAGCCCAGTAGTTGTCGAGTTGTAGTAAAAGGGGCACGTGAGACGGCCGACACGAGCGCACGTCCTTCCTGAGTCGATATATTAATTAGCGGTGTGATTTTCCCTCAGCCTTATTTGATTTCCCTTTTGTGTATTCCCTCTTGATATTGAACCACACCAACCAAAGACAAACCTACAAAAGATAATAGTGCAAGTAACCCTAAGTGAAGAAGACTAATGTGAAACATTCCATGGCGGCCGTGAACAATCAGTGTTTGTGTTGTGAATTATGAAGATAAGGTACTGTACAATTTCTATTATCCTAAGACCGACTATAAGGTAAATAATTAATAAATAACCTCCCCCTCAGCACGCTTCCACAAATGCGGCACACCCTACCCTCCACTATTCAATATACATTTTCTGGTAGCAGGGCGTGGTTTCACTATATACTATATACATTTTTTGGTAGCAGAACGCAGTTCATTATATTCATTAAATACTACTATATACATTTTCTGGTAGCAGAGCGTGGTTTTCATCCCTCTGGGCCCCCTTAATTATAGCGTAGTTTTCATCCCTCTGGGCCCCCTTAATTATAGCGTGGTTTCATCCCTCTGAGTCCCCCTGATTATAGCATAGTTCATGCCCCTGAGTCCCTTTCATTACAGTGTTATTTTCCCGTTTTGGTATTTTGGCTCTTAATTTGGTACCTAACGCATAATTACAATATAATTTGATTTCCTAACCTTTTAAAACGTGTTCGCATCGAGTTGTTTAAAAAATAATATTATATGAAATTTTTATACATATAATATTGAATATATAATTGTGTAGGGTGAATGTATAATGTGTAAAATATATAAATAAATATTGAATATAATTTTATATATTAAATATAAAATATAATAAATACACATAATATGGTTACATATATTTTATAATATTACGCCTATACGTTATTACCTATCCCGTTTTAAATTATAATTGAAGTTAGTTAAAATATTTTAATATAATTTCCTTAAAAAACTAACTTACTTTAAAATATTATCCCTACACTTTTATTGTTACCCTTTTTTTTATTATTTTTATTTAAATGAAATTTAAGCCTTAATTGTAGTCATATTATATATCATAGTATTTTATTATATTGCGATATAGTAGATTGCCGACTCGACGCGTAACTGGTTTCTTATCTCGCCAGTTGTTGTGGATTCATTGTTTATTACGAGTTTATTATTTTTTTAATATTTTAGTTGAGTTATTTGTTTACTTGATTTCTGATATCGCCCGTTGGTAGTGGGTTCATTGTTTATTACGCGTTTATTAATTTTTAATATTTTAGTTCAGTTATTAGTTTACTTGATAATTTAAAATGGCTACTCATGATGAAACAGTAAAATGTTCCTTATATACGAAAAGCGCAGAATATAGAAAAAATATAGGTGTGGTACGCTTTGTTTCCGATTGGATTGCCGATACCTCGGAACTTCTTGGCACTTCTGAAATACCTAGATTATTAGTTAGGTTCAAGGATTTAGATTCTTATTGTACTTTATTTGTAAACGCGTCCTCAGTGCTCCTGGGTGGGTTAGACCCGGCTATCGATTACCAAGAAATTAGTTATGTAAAAAAAGAAGTGCGTTTAGTAAATAAGAAAATAGACGACCTCCGGGTGCGTCAGTTAGAGTTGTGCCCACCTGCTCCCGTAGTTGATCCTGTCATGGCCAGTACACCCGTAAGAATGAGTAGTAAAAATATTACTGAGCGAACTCCTTATAATAGATTACCTGATTTACCTATCCCTAAGTTTGATGGACGTCCTGACTCCTGGATAAGTTTTATTGATCAGTTTGACAGTGTAGTAGATTCCCGACACCATTTAACCCCCACAATGAAATTACAGTACTTGGTTGGATCCTTAGCAGATGAACCTAAGCGGTTGTTGCTACATTTAAAAATTAAAGAAGGCAACTATGAAGTTGCTCGTGAGTTGCTGAAACAGCGATATCACAATACACGGGTTCTTGCTGATACCTACATAACCCAGATACTTACCCTGCCGGAGATTTCGAATAAATTTACAGGTTTGCGCGCGGCCTTTTTGAACCCCTTGTTAACTGCCTATCGCTGTTTAGAACGTTTAGAGTTACCCGTCTCCTCATGGTCTTATATGTTAGTACATATATGTTTGACTAAGCTTCCCTCTGATTTGAAATCCCGTTTTGAGCGTTGTTATGGCGGTGACGCTGATGAATTACCTACCTTTAAAAATCTTACTACCTTTTTGGAAGACGAATGTCGTCACCATGACAACGTTGGCAACACCTCCCTTGTAGATTCTAACCTGACGAAATTTAAAAGTACTGTACCTAAATATACTTACTTTGCGGCTCCTCCCTCCCCTATATTAAATAATAGACAAAAAATGTTACCTGTAATAAATAATAGTAAAAAATGTTACCTGTGTGCTTCCTCTTCCCATTACCTCCGTGAATGTCCCGAATTTAGAGCTATGAATCCTAGAGATAGATCGGGATTTGTAAAACATTCCCGGTTATGTTATAGGTGTTTGGACAAACATTCAATTCTTATGTGCAAGCGGGACTACAAATGTTCAACCTGCGGTCGCTCATCCCATCACACTATGCTATGTTTTAATGATTCCCGTAACCCAATGTATCCCACCTCATCCAATCGCAGTTATAGTTATGGTTCCAAATTTAATAAACGCAATTGTCCGCGTACCTGTCCTGCTTCTACCCGCGGTCCCCATATGGGCGGGGGCCAGCATAAGAAATATTCCCCTTCGCAACTCCAGCGCTCCCCCCAACGACATTCCCAGAGAGCTTCTCCCCCCAGAGAAAATGCTCCGCCCCAACCTAGACAGGTTGAAAATAATAGACAGGTTGAAAATATTATAAGATATCGTGATAATTCCTATAATAGAGAAGATAGACCCACATAGCTAGATACTTGTATTACTCCCCCTTCCCCTTGCCTGAATATCTCACCCAATTCCCTTATATTATTGCCTACTGTTAAATTACACGTTAAAACTGCTAGTGGCTATTTTATTGAAGCGCGTGCCTTATGTGATACCGGTGCCCAGGGTTGCCTCATTACAACCGATCTTGTTGTTAATTACCTCAATTTGACCATCTCCCCCTCCTGTGCCCCTGTACGTGGCATAGGTAATATTCCTTTAGTGGTTTCCCGTGGTTCTATTTCCCTGTGTTTTAAACCTTTGTATAATTCCTTCCCTGAGGTGTCAACCTCTGCTATGGTTATAGATGTGATTGCCGGTACGCATCCTGAGTTTGAGTTCCCTGAGTCTGTGTTTTTTCCTAGTAGTGATTTTTCCCTTGCTGACCCTACCTATAATAAGCCTGGCCCGATCGATATACTATTGGGTGCTGACGTGTTCGGCGCGCTTTTATTACAAGATAAAATATTTAACTTTAACGGCCTTACTGCTTTATCTACAATTTTTGGTTATATTGTTTGTGGTCCAGTCGCTGCCGATTATGGTGAATTGGAGCCCCCTATGACTGGAATATCCTTATCCCGTCTCATCGAGAGATTCTGGAAGGTCGAAGAGACCCCTCAACCTATGATTGCTAACCCCTTAGATAACGTGTGTGAGATATTTTTTAAAAGTACAACCTCCCGTCACACTGACGGTCGGTTCATTGTGAGGCTCCCCTTCCTGAACGATCGACCTACTCTTGGAGAATCTAAACCTACAGCTATTCGTCGTTTCCTTGGCCTCGAGAAGCGTTTAAACGCGGACCCTAAATTACGTGATAAATATATTTCTTTTATGCGTGAGTATATTGAGTTAAATCATATGAGTGCTTATCCCTTCCCCTTACCCAGTGAACATTACTTTATTCCCCACCATGGTGTCTTCAAGACCGGAGACACATCTAAAATACGTGTTGTTTTTGATGGTAGTTGTCCCTCGTCTAACGGTATCTCACTTAATGAGTGCCTACATAGTGGTCCTAAATTACAAAAGGACATTAGTCTAATCCTCCTTAACTTTCGTAAGCATGTCGTTGTGTTTGTAGCAGACATACGCATGATGTTCCGTATGTCGTGGGTACATCAGGATGATCGTAAATACCAACTTATTTTATGGCGTGAATCCCCTTCTGATCCCTTACTCACCTATTCCCTAAATACTACAACTTATGGTTTGCGTTCTAGTCCTTACGTTGCAATGCGTACATTATTAGAGTTAGCTGAGCAGGAACGTGATACTTACCCCAAAGCTGCTGCAGTCCTAGAGAATGATGTATACGTTGATGACTGTCTTACTGGTTCGGATTCCCTTGAAAATGCTCGTATCCTTAAATCTGAACTTGAGAATATTATGATTTGTGGTGGTTACGAGCTTAGGAAATGGATTAGTAACAAACCTGAACTTCTCGCAGACTTACCTTCAGATCATCTGCAGCTGTCTCACTCTTTTCAAGACCCTGATAACCCTCAAACATTTGCAGTCCTCGGTGTCCTTTATAACCCCACCAGTGATGCATTTACTTACCGTTTTTCATTTCAACCTACTGAGACAGTCACAAAGCGCAAGGTTTTGTCCTTAATAGCCAGAATTTATGATCCTTGCGGTTGGATATCCCCTGTTGTATTAAAAGCAAAATTATTTATACAGAAATTGTGGCTGTCTGGCCTTTCCTGGGATGATGTACTTACCCCTGAGCTAACCCTAGAATGGAACCTTTTTATTAGAAACCTTGAGTGTGTTAAAGATATTTCAATCCCGCGGCGTGTCTTTACTGACAGTTCCTTTTCCTATTCCATACATGGTTTCTGTGATGCCTCAGAATCCGCCTTTGCCGCAGTAGTGTATTTAAGAGCAGAAAATCCTTCAGGCCAGTGTTCAGTTCATCTCCTAATTTCTAAAACTAAAGTTGCCCCTATACGTACCCGATTGACTATACCTAAATTAGAATTACTTGGTGCTACCCTGCTTACTAAATTAATTAATCATGTTGTCCCTGAATTACGAAAGTCAATCCAGTTAGACTCCATCACTACCTGGACCGATAGTAAAATTGTGTTGGCCTGGCTTAAGACCCCTCCTCATAACTTACAAACCTTTGAAGCCAATCGAGTTTCCCAGATATCCTGCTCAGAAGTTCAATCAGAGTGGCGGCATATTCCTGGTAATGTGAATCCGAGCGATTGTGCATCCCGTGGATTAACAGCATCAACCTTACTTAAAAATTATTTATGGTGGTCCTGTACCTGGTTATTACTTCCTCACACCCAGTGGCCCGTTGCAGAATCTAATACTGATTCTGATCCTAATCTTCCCGGACTTCGTTGTTTGTTAACCACTACTTCCTTACCTGCACCTGATCCATTATTCTTACTTGAACGTTTTAGTTCCTTTACAAAATTAATTGGCGTGACCTGTTATATGTTGAGATTTGTAAATAAAACCCGAAACTTACCCGTTGAGCTATCTGTATCTTTATCTACCCAAGAAAGAAAGCATGCACTCCTGTATTTAGTAAAAATAGTACAGTCTTATTGTTTTTCTGATGAGCTGAGTTTGTTAAAACGTGGCGTTTCCTTGCGGTCTTCCCTAAGACGACTCTCACTCTTTCTTGACAAGGAAGAAATCATCAGAGTCGGTGGTCGTTTACGAAACTCTAATCTTCCTTACGATGCTCGTCATCCTATACTCCTTACTAAAAGGTGTCATTTTGTTACCTTATTGATATCCCATTACCACGTAGAAAATTGTCATGCTGGAGCCAATGCTCTTCAAGCTTTATTATCCCGTGAGTTCTGGATATTGTCTGCTCGCAGAGCTATCCAGAATGTAATTTTTAAGTGCCTCCCTTGTTATCGCCTTAAAACTGCCACATCTCAACCTCCTATGGGTGAACTCCCTAGAGATCGTGTTACTCCTACCCGTGCCTTTGATGGTGTTGGAACAGATTTTGCCGGCCCATTCCTGACCAAAACCCAGGTGTTTAGAAATAAAAGATTAGTAAAGAGTTACCTTTGTGTTTTCGTGTGTCTTTCTACAAAGGCAGTCCACCTTGAAGTAGTTTCAGAATTATCAACCGAAGCCTTTATCGCTGCATTCTCTCGTTTTGTTTCCCGTCGCGGTCTCCCTAGTTTAGTAAGATCAGATTGCGGTAGAAATTATATAGGAGCTTCGAACTATTTAAGCGATGTTTATGATTTTTTAGTTAAAAATAAACTTGATATTAGTGATACCCTCGCTAAAAAGGGTATAAATTGGTTATTTGACCCACCTGCCTGCCCTCATTGGGGAGGATTGTTTGAAACAGCCGTTAAATCTGCGAAAACCCACCTTAAAAGAGTGATTGGCGAAACTCCTTTAACATTCGAGGAATTAACTACAATTTTTGCTAAAATTGAAGCGGTATTAAATTCCCGGCCGTTATGTCCCTTATCTAATGACCCTAACGATCTAGAAGTTTTGACGCCTGGTCATTTTTTGATTGGCCAACCTCTTAGTGCTTTGCCGGAGTATCCCTATAACAATGTAAAAATTAATCGTTTAACCCGTTTTCAAGTAGTGCAACAGATAACTCAACATTTTTGGTCGCGGTGGCAGTTAGAGTACCTATACACTCTGCAGACTAGGCAGAAGTGGACTGATCCAGTGAATCCTCCAACAGTAGGCGAGCTAGTCCTCATAAAAGATGATAATTTACCCCCTTTACAGTGGCGACGTGGTCGCATTTCCCAAATTTATCCTGGTAAAGATAGCGTTGTGCGTGTGGTCGATGTTAAGACATCGACAGGTATCCTAAAGAGAGCCTTAACCAAATTAGTTCGTCTACCTATTAGTTAGCTACTCCCATTTTCTCGTAAACATTAGATGTTTAGGGCGGGGGCTATGTTTGTTCATATATGGCAACCCCGACTAGTTTAGAGTCTTGTGCGAACACCCCGCGCGAGCGGTCAGTAGCCCAGTAGTTGTCGAGTTGTAGTAAAAGGGGCACGTGAGACGGCCGACGCGAGCGCACGTCCTTCCTGAGTCGATATATTAATTAGCGGTGTGATTTTCCCTCAGCCTTATTTGATTTCCCTTTTGTGTATTCCCTCTTGATATTGAACCACACCAACCAAAGACAAACCTACAAAAGATAATAGTGCAAGTAACCCTAAGTGAAGAAGACTAATGTGAAACATTCCATGGCGGCCGTGAACAATCAGTGTTTGTGTTGTGAATTATGAAGATAAGGTACTGTACAATTTCTATTATCCTAAGACCGACTATAAGGTAAATAATTAATAAATAACCTCCCCCTCAGCACGCTTCCACAAATGCGGCACACCCTACCCTCCACTATTCAATATACATTTTCTGGTAGCAGGGCGTGGTTTCACTATATACTATATACATATATATATATATACATATATATATATATATATATATATATATATATATATATATATATATATATATATATATATATATATATATATATATATATATATATATATATATATATATATATACATATATATATATATATACATATATATATATATATATATATATATATATATATATATATATATATATATATATATATATATATATATATATATATATATATATATATATATATATATATATATGTTTTGTGTGTTTTTGTGTGTATGTTTTTGTGTGTGTATATATATATATATATATATATATATATACACACACACACAAAAACAATCATAAATAGAAAGTTAGTAAAGTAATAACATCATTAATTCACGTCCACAATAAACCAGGTGTGTATAAAAGAAAAAAAAATTAAAGTATATTGTACTGACGGACTTTTTATATTAAAGGATTCAAGAAGAAGAACTTATTATAATACAATCCAATGACATAACGAGAAAAAATTATTTGAATAGCGTTCTAATCTACATTTATAATGAAGCTTATAGTAGTAGTAGTAGTTCTTGTATTACGTGATCGTTATTTATGTACCTCGATGTATAATAATGTGTATTTTCTTTATTTCTTAGAATATATTTTTAAAAGAGAATTAAAAGCAGAAGGAAGCCACTGTTTAAACACTTTTTCTCCGTTTTCAACCTTTCAAAGCATTGCGTGTTGAGTGGCAGAGCTCAACGCCGCGCTTTTTCCTTGTAACCAAAGCGAAAAAAATAAGTCATAATTCGATAATAGTGTTGACGTATTCACTAGTCACTAGATTATCTCTGTAAATAGTCTGATTTCACTATTGCTTAAATAAAGATATTTGACAGAAGTAATTGTAATCGTTACGGACAAAAACGTTTGACTGTAAACGCGATCGTTGTGGATTCAATTCCGAATCGGGAAAATGAATTATTTACATTATTAAGCATTTTTGTTTTATATCTTCAAATCGATAGGTCGCCCTAACTTTTTAAATAAAACTATTTTATTTCTCTTAGAAAGTCTAAATTACAAAGCTTAACTAAGTCGTTTGCCTAACCAGGTATAACCAACATTCTCGTTAAACCTTTTCCCCTAGTAGGATTAAAACTCACAACCGTCGCAATGTCGTAATTAAATATTCATTTCAATTTGCTATTAACAAAGTAAACTGATTGTTTATGTATATCTTACTTTCGTTATGTTGGAACCTTTAAGCTTAATTTCCAACTTTCAGAATCGAAGCTTTGTGTTACAACAGTTTGTAGAATTATAGGATACTTCAGCAAATACTAATATAGTATAGAAACTACACAATAATAAACATATGGAAAAGGCAACATATATGACGGAAAGTTCATCTTTAGTTCGTCACGACATGTCCTCTAGACTTAAAAAAAAGTCCATATGTATACACGGAAAGTTCATATATGTACTCGATATTGGGAGTACACTTAGTTGTAAAATGTCTCGCAGTAATCTTAAAATGAGGCAGACACCCAATCTATTACATGCAAGATGAAAAAAATATTCTACACGCTTAATACTGCTAACTGCAAACGTTCGAAAGCCACTAGAAGAAAATAAGTTATTTTCTTTAATTTGCTCTGTTAAAACAATACGTTTCCTTAGGCTCCGCCATTAAAAAAAGCAGTATTTTGAAAGCTGAAAAACGGGGAACGGAGTGTCTTTTGTACAATTATTTTACATAAAATATGTTTCTAGTGTTTTCTTCTATTTCAAAATCACTCAAATATAAAATATATTGTTATAGTAGCCTCACCATTATAAAGAACATGGAATATATTCCTTTAAAACATAAATTTTAGTTTAAATTGAATAGAGCCATAGCGGCAGTAAAAAATGAAACAGAATTTACGCTTTCAGTTTCAGATCAAATGTATATATGTATAGTAATAAGTATTCGAGTAACAGAATGTTGTTATAATATTACTATATAACCTATATTATTCATGACTCGTCATGCACTGAGTAGATTCTGTCCATTCTGTGTGTGTGTTATGTTCTTTTTATATTTCGCTTTTATAAGATAAAGAGACAAAGCTCTGGTTAAATCAATTTTAGCTATTTACAGGATAAAACCTGAAATTACAAGTTTTAACTTTGTTTAATCCATCAAGTTTTTATTTACACACACACACACACACACACACACACACACACACACACACATATATATATATATATATATATATATATATATATATATATATATATATATATATATATATATATATATATATATATATATATATATATATATATATATATATATATATATATATATATATATATATATATATATATATATATATATATATATATATATATATATATATATATATATATATATATATATATATATATATATATATATATATATATATATATATATATATATATATATATATATATATATATATATATATATATATATATATATATATATATATATATATATATATATACTTAGTCTGGCCATAAATACTGTTACTATTCAAAAAAAGAAAATATTACGTTTGAATTTGGAATCTGTCATTTTTATATGATTGCTTGATGTGTTTTCTTATTTTCGCGCCATTATATTGTTAAATATTTTGTTATATTAAAATGGAGTGGGGTAATAAAGAGAACCGAATCGCTGTGATTGCCTTACATAAAGTAGGTATGGAGAAAAGTGCAATTTTTAAAACCCTCCACCCGCTTGGTATTAGTCAAATGTTTGTTTACCGGGCTATTGATAGGTACAATGATACCTCCTCTGTTTGTGACAGAAAAAGATCTGGCCGTCCACGTACCGTTCGTGTGAAAAAGGTGATTAAAGCAGTTAGGGAAAGAATTCGAAGAAATCCTGTCCGTAAGCAAAAGATTTTATCTCGGGAGATGAAGATAGCTCCTAGAACCATGTCGCGTATATTAAAAGATGACTTAGGACTTGCAGCCTATAAGAGACGTACTGGTCACTTCTTAACTGATAATTTAAAGAAGAATAGGGTGGTAAAATCCAAACAACTACTTAAGCGGTACGCAAAGGGAGGTCACAAAAAAATTTTGTTTACGGATGAGAAAAATTTTACAATTGAGCAGTATTTTAATAAACAAAATGACCGTATTTATGCTGGAAGCTCTAAAGAAGCTTCGCAATTAGTAAACAGAGTACAACGTGGGCATTATCCCACTTCAGTGATGGTTTGGTGGGGTGTTAGCTATGAAGGGGTGACTGAGCCATATTTTTGTGAAAAAGGTATTAAAACGTCGGCACAAGTTTATCAAAATACCATTCTTGAGACGGTAGTTAAGTCTTTAACTAACACCATGTTCAATAACAAAGAATGGTGCTTTCAACAAGACTCGGCACCGGGTCATAGAGCTCGATCCACCCAATCTTGGTTGAAAACTAACGTTCCGGACTTTATCAGCACTGAAAACTGGCCGTCGTCAAGTCCTGACCTAAATCCATTGGATTATGATTTATGGTCAGTTTTAGAGAGTAAGGCTTGCTCTAAACGCCATGATAATTTGGAGTCCCTAAAACGATCCATTCGGTTGGCAGTTAAGAATTTTCCTCTAGAAAGAGTTCGTGCTGCTATTGATAACTGGCCTCAACGTTTAAAAGACTGTATTGCAGCCAATGGGGACCACTTCGAATAAACATTGTATATTTTTAATAGTTATATATTGATGTATTAAACTAACTCACTATGAAAGGAATAAATGTTACGTATAAAAAAAAAATCGTGCTTTTCTTTATAACAATATTTATGGCAAGACTAAGTATATATATATATAATATTTTATATATATATATATATATATATATATATATATATTATATATATATATATATATATATATATATATATATATATATATATATATATATATATATATATATATATATATATATATATATATATATATATATATATATATATATATATATATATATATATTTATATATATATATACTTAGTCTTGCCATAAATACAAGACTAAGTATATATATATATATAAATATATATATATATATATATATATATATATATATATATATATATATATATATATATATATATATATATATATATATATATATATATATATATATATATATATATATATATATATATATATATATATATATATATATATATATATATATATATATATATATATATATATATATATATATATATGTATACTACTATATAATTGTAATACTATAGTATTATAGAAAGATATGTAGCAGCAGCACAATGACTAGATGCCTTATTGAGAGTGTACACATATTTTTTCTTTCTTTACTAATGGTAACTTAACTTTACTCTTTAAATGCTGAAGTTTTCAAGATGACAGGTGTTTATGTAAATATGACCTGCAATTTTGAAAATACGGACAAATATAAATAGTTATTTTAAAAACATTATAAATAATATTTAAAAAACATAAAAGAAAAAGAATATAAATTTAGTAAATAATTTTAGTTTGCTAAATTTATTTATAAAAAACCTACACATAATTAAATATTCTAAGCTCCCGAGGTGACTCTGACTCAAGTATAGTGACAAAGCTACCGATGTCATGTTATACGAAACAAAAGTCAAATAATTTTCAAATCAATTGTCAAAAACATTATCAAAGATAATGCCTCATATCTGAGATGAACCGGTGTAAGAAATTCAGACTTTTATTTTTAAATTATTAAAATTTTCAATTAATTTATTATTAGTGACAACGAGTAGGTACAAGTGTATCCTACTTGCTCAATTAATGAAGTCCCTGATGGATACGTTCAAATTAACAACCTCTTCATCTTTATAATATTACTTTAGAAGTACATCAGTATCATTAGAAACCACTTATAAATAATTCTTACAAAACAAATCGAAGAAATAGCGTATAAAGGAAAAACAAGTCTTATATAACAAGATAACCCATCGAGACTCCACAAACTAGCTAAACACATAAATAAGAAGATAATACCAACGATTTGCGAATCTTTTAGTTATAATGATCCTATTTTTGCTCTTTCCTTGCATTTTACGGAAAAATATTTGGTAAACAAAAAGATAGTAAATTGTTACTATCCTAAATGTTATGTATATTAAAAAATCCTTGACATTGATGACATTGATGACATTGATGTGTGTTACATCTGTAGCGAGCTACAGTACCTCTGTTTATTTTGTTTTATAAGTAAGAAATACTATTATAATTTATAAATATTAAAAAATATTAACCAAAACTAGTATAATAATTAGTTATTATTACTAAATCTAGTTCCAAGTGTGCCACGAGTAAATAAGGTTCTCCAGCTTATGAGGTTACATTGAAATGGTAATACAATTAACAAGAGGCGTGGTTCAAATCAAAGTTTCAAGTTCAATTCAAATCACATTTTTTATATGTTTTAAGTATTTGTTTACTTAAAGTTACTCACGTGTACTTAGTTTTACGTGTCACCACTTTAATTTAAAATTTCGAACCCAAGCTCTCAGTTTCTGGGATCAGCGTCGCTACATTTCTACAGTGACTGCAATGTGACACATCCAAAGCAAAGTGATGCATCGTCGTTGCGATTGCTGCGACTGCAAGGTCATACATTGAAGGGTCAAGGGCATTAGTGACATTTGGAGTCTTTTCCACTGATGTTTGAAGCTTTAATTTACCAGAAATGAGTATGCGGTAGTAAATTATGTAATTTGTTTACATTTGTGAAATTAAAAATTAATTAAAAAAAAAAACATTTTTAGTGTTTAAAACTTTATTAAAAAAAAAACATTTTTAGTATTGACAACTTTCAATAACTTTCTTGCTTTAGCTTTTTTTTTTGAACGTAAATATCTATGTGATCACGTGATCAAAACTGCTTGTATACGCTATCGGTGAAAATTAAAGCCTACATTGACGGTTTCTTACATAGATATGTTCCGATGTAAGACGGGCTACATAAATTTACATCTAAGTTTTTTAACTTTATAACTGTATTATAAGATTAAAAAACTTAGATATAATTTCATTTTCATTATAAATGCAATAGATATATAGTACCTAGGCTACAGCTCTCACAGCACAGGTGTCAGTATGGCAGCTGGCGCGATATTGGTTTTATGCTAATTTCTATTGACTCTAGCGCAGTCCTCAGTGCGGGCGGAGAGGATTATAGTTATTATATCTTAGATTAAATCATGAAAGCACTTTGTTATTTGCTTACAATTATAAAGTATTATGTAGATTTACACCTGTAATATTATAGTGTACTGTGGAACTATATATGCTACTAATTTTTGACAATATTTTAGAATATACATAATAAATTGCTTAAGGCAAAGCGCGGCGTTCAGTTCCGCCACTCAATACGCAATGCCTCGAAAAAGGCGGAAAGCGGGGACGGAAAAAGCAGGGACTAAGCAACGGAGTGTCTTATCCTATGGTTCCTGCAGTTCCCTCTGCCTGCCCTGCCATGTGCGGGATAAAGCGTGAAGCTAAAAAAAATAATTTTAATATGCATAAGTGAAGATTATTAGAAATGTCCTATACTCCTTACTCACCTCTAACATATCCCTTACCGGTAAAACAAGATGTAAGTTCTTTGGCATGCCCGTTGACTGTACCGATTTTAGCACAGTAACAACATAACGCAGACTGTATTAAATATAATATTTAAAATAAGTACTAAGTAATAAAATAAGTGGTGGAAGTAAGAACTAGGTGTATTTTTCTAATTACCATAATATATTATAACATGTTAACGGTAACTTTCAGTATGGCCAATATCTGATTTTTCCGCTCACAGTGGCGTATCCGTTATTATGAGGCAGATTCGTCAGGGTTTTTCATTGATAAAGCCAGATGGACGCTTTATTATTCTCCTTCCTGCTTTCAAAGGCTCGTTCAAAATGGATTTTGTGAAGAATCAAGATATCTTTTTTAGATAAAGAAACGATTTTTCACTAGCTATTAAGGCTATTCATGTGGTAAATTGATTTTATATTATACATATTATGTTTTCAAATTAGATTAAAAGGAGCATTTTTATAGAAATTGTTTATCACGATTAGTTATGGCTTGTAAAATTATCCATAGAAGGATATATTTGCTCTTTCGACTTTTTTTTTCGCCGGAAGTGTAAGACGAAAGCCATGCAATCATTATCACACATTGTTACTTAGCTATACCTACATTCGTTGAGGTTTATTAGGTTGTTCTTTTTTTGAACCTTCACGCTTTATCCCGCACTTAGCAGGGTAGGCAGTGGGAACCGCAGGATCCGTGGAAACCTAGTGTTAAGACACTCCGTTCCCTGATTTCAACCTTTTTCGTGACATTAAGTGTTGAGTAAGAGTAAGTAAGAAACGAAAAATTCATCTTCCTCAAGTGAGATGATGGTAAAAGTTTTGCTTATATAGTGAACTGGGAAAAGTCTCCTTTATAAAATATTATCTTTAGGTTACCATTTTCTATATTTTATATAAATAATACAAATATACCAAAGTTTATCTATTGAATATCAATAAAATCTCAACTGATATTCCTAAATTCACTTCATCGACAAAAAAAGCTTAGGGAAATTTCAGCAAATTTATTTGTTAGGATAAGCTTTGTTCTATCAACCACAAGTAACATTGTTAGTTTTGAAATTGAAATAATTCGATATTTCACTTTTGAAATGAATTTATAATTTTTTATTGTAAACTTTCCTTTTTATTTTATCTTCACGCTTTATCCCGTTTTCTCTGCGTACCCAGCTATGAGAAATCTTAGAAACCAAAGGAACCTAGTGTTAAGACACTCCGTTCACCGCTTTCCGTCTTTTCAAGGCCTTGCGTGCTGGGTGGCAGAACTCAACGCCGCGTTTTGCCTCGACTAGAGCTAAGGAAATGTAGACGAAAAATTCTTTCTCCCCGAGTGGAAAATGAACCCACTAACTGTCGTGATTACAGACAGACGCTACGCCTCTGCGGCACAATAGTCCTCTTCTTCTTTTATTTTATATTATTTATTTTTTTTTAATATAATTTTGTAAGCTTTAGCTTACTTCTCTTTGTCTTACAGAATGTAGGATTTTTTAAGCTATTTTACTTCACATAACCACGAACTTCTAATATTTTGCGGTATATACCTATTTATAAATAAATGTGTATTACGGATACACATTTTCCGGCTGTGTTTTATCTCTGAGGTTAACTTTAATATTTTTTAAAAGTTCTTTATTATTACTTAAAGAAAACATATAAAAATTTGAACGCAGCGGGACTCGAACCCGCGCCCTCCTGCAAACCGTGCAGGCGCTCTCACCACTGATTCATGCGTTCTACATTACGCCGCGTTGAAATTCTTATATGCTTTTATGCGACTTATATCGTTGTTAGCATCTCTGTAGGGAGATTTTTACAAATTTCCGCTACTCAAAGACCATTACAAAGAACAATCGTTTGGCGAGAGAGAATGCTATTTTTATTAAATATTTTTATGGTTTTTTAAAGTGTTAATCCACACTGAGGATAGAAAAAATACTTAAAGAAAACATATGTTTATGGTATCACGGTTCGCAGGAGGGCGCGGGTTCGAGTCCCGCTGCGTTCAAATTTTTATATGTTTTCTTTAAGTATTTTTTCTATCCTCAGTGTGGATTAACACTTTAAAAAAATCATAAAAAAAAAGTTCTTTATTATTATTATTATTGGAAGCACTGACCTCTTACATACAGCTGAGTCGATAAAGAAAGTGTTATTATATGATATGCGTCACTCAAAGAGTTATTATTAATTACAGTTTTATCAAAATTACAATCCTTTTAATACACTTCGTCAATTTCAAGATAAATACATTTACATTTATATTTTAGATTAATACTTTTGATATTAATTTGTATATATACTAGTTGACTCTAGTTTTTAAGTCATTAATAAAAGATGAAATTGTTATTTTTTTTAATTAACTATTATCTGTCGATTGACAATAATAAAATCGATATATTGTCTCTATGTGACACTTACATAGTTTTTTTTCTTTACTATCAACCAAAACCTTATTGTAAAAGTAAGCAAAATGTAATATCGTACAAAATAATATTATGGACTTCACCTATACCTATACATAAGTGTATGTAAGACACAATAGGTCCGCTTCAATAGGGTCTGCACAATGGTTCTACTACAAAGAACTAAGCTAAAGTTACGTTCAATCTTTTATACTTAGATTATAAATTTTAGATACAACCCTGAAGCTATAACCGCATTACCTAACAATAAAGAAAAACAAGAAATGGTGGGGCCTTGCCATATCTAAAAATGAAACTTTAAGTAAACCATACCCATACGTAACCTGTGATGGGGTAACTTTCACCGAAAATTGATTTAAACGAGATCTAGAAAGTAGTTTTTAAATTATCAAAAAATTCATAAGTCGTAAATAACAATTAAACTTTCATTCAACCAACAATTCCATTGACATTATTAACCCTGAATTATAATATTCTAATAATATGTCTACAATAATAGATACCAAATTATCTAATATTTGTAATGACTTGCTCGAAAACAAATGCGAGTAACAATATGGGAACGACAATATGTTAACATTACTTTTTGGAGACGTTAACGATCATTTTTTAAAGATGATTGTATACAGTCATTATTATTGCAGCAAATTTGTTTTTGTCAAAACCAATATTGAAACATTGTAAATATGTTAAGATTTCTTTCTTTTTTAGCTTCACGCTTTATCCCGCATATGGCAGGGTAGGCAGAGGGAACTGCAGAGACTGCGGGAATCTAGTGTTAAGACACTCCGTTGCTTAGTCCCTGCTTTCTGCGTCACCGCTTTTCGCCTTTTTGAGGCATTGCGTGTTGAGTGGCAGAACTCAACGCCGCCTTTTTCCTAGTTTGCCAGAGCGAAGAAAATGGAAATAAAAAAATCCATCTTCTCCGACTGGGGATCGAACCCAGAAACCTTCGTGTTACAGGCAGACGTTGCGCCTCTGCGCTATAGGAAGAAAAAGTTAGTGGGAATAACTACATGGACAGGAGCTGCCTTATTGGGGCTTTTCGGTCATATAAAATATTATTCCCACAATTAGGATTTGACGCGAAAACCGCGTTTATAGTCGGATATTATGTTACTGCGCCGGGATATCTTCACTTCCTGCTCATAAATAAATTACTCGTTGAAAATTTCGTGAATATCTAACGCCGGACTTCGTCTAATCAAGCTGGGGTATCGAATAATTGAAACACAAACAAACCTCAGTATGTGCTTTGAGCCACAACAAATTAAATACAATAGATAGAGTAAATAAATTACCAATAGAAGCGCCTGATCTAACATTTGTATAATAATTAGGATTTTATATATAAAAATTAAAAGTATTGCACTATACTCGTCTGCTGCCAAGAGTTCTACTTCTCTCACAATGTCAACTCAAAGGGTATGTGGTAACTTATAATTTAACTGAAACTTTAATAACTTAACACAACTGTATAATTATTTTGACATATTATAAAACTGAAGTTCCTTTTCCTTAACGGCTTCCTCCGTTTTAGTGGCAGAGTAGCGCTTTTACTGTACGTTGGATTAAATTAGATTGATCTATCTATATACCAGTAAAACCAGGAAAGTATTTTAATACTAATTTTAGTAAGCAAATAATAATTGGAATATATAAAAGAAGTACAAGATCGACGTGCGTGGCGCGTAGAGATTTGTGCGCGGTTTGTATGATTCCCACTCGGGGAAGATGAAATTTTTCATTTCCATTTTCTTCGCTCTGGCAACTAGGCAGAGAGTGGCTTTCCACCATTCAATACGTAATATCTCGAAAGAAAGGCGAAACCCGGGAACGGAGTGTCTTAAGCCTAGATCTCCAAGGTTCCTGCAATTCCCTCTATTACCTTGCTGTGCGAGATACAGCGTGAAGCTAAAGGAAGCACTAAAACCAGTCCCGATGCAAAAATTTCATTGTCACTGATTTATTATATCCAAGAAGAATGTGCGACTGCGGAAGTTATCATTTTGCAATTTTTCAATATATTTCAGCTAAACGTCTTCGTAGGTTTCTAAGTATGTTATAAAAGAATTTTACTAAATATAGATGATTCACACTATGCTTAGTATGAAATCATCGACAAAAGGCAGACGCTTCTTTACTCATAAAGGCTATTGAGCCTTTCTAAGTAGAAAAGTGTATGCCAGGTATTGACCTGAATAGAATACTTTAAAAGGAAGTCGTAGTGCTATCTTCATATCTTTCTCAGATAACTCATAACTACGAATTAAAAGTCACTGAGGTATTTCTCATAAAATGGTGCGTAGTACATGCTATTATTTATTTATATATATATATATATATATATATATATATATATATATATATATATATATATATATATATATATATATATATATATATATATATATATATATATATATATATATATATATATATATATATATATATATATATATATATATATATATATATATATATATATATATATATATATATAGTTGTTATTTTTAAAACTATTATACATTATTTTCACGTACATCAATTAAAATCTTTAAAATGTCAGTGTACTTTAAAAAAATAACACTCGCTATTCAAGACTTTCATTAATTAAACTTAAAAACTAACTTTTATTCAATTACTATTATATTTTGTTTAAAATATTCTACATTGTTATTGAAGTAAATAAATTAAACATTTATAAGTAGTTTAAATGTTTAAATAAAAGTATACTTTTATTAAATCTAACCTAACTGTTTATTACCAAAGAGCTCAATTATGATTTGGAACCCGCACCTCTTCGTAACCATCTATGAGCTTTGGCTAACTGAACCATACGTTCTTATCGAGGTGCTTCGAATTTATTATAATTATCAATTTATATAAGGAAATTAAAGAAATATCTTGATAAAGGTATGTAGTAAAATCTCTGTGTGAGTTTTCACTTTACACGTGTAGTTTGGTACTACAAAACTTTGCAGTAGAAAATGGAAAACAAATAAATAACCATTAAAAAGTTATGAAGTAACCTCGAATGTACAAACAATGAGTCTGGAGAGGCAACTACAAACTACACATTGCTATTTGCTGTACTCTTTAAGTACGTATAATTATAGGATTTATATAAAATTTTAATTTTTTTTGTATCAACTGTATTGAAAATTGGAAAATAAAGTCGTATAAAATGTTTAAGATACATGCCTTGTTATAAATAAGCTCCTTTGACTGGAATTAATTGTCGGGTGACGGAATGCTTTGCCATTAATTAAAAACTAGTAATAAAGTAAAAAAAAATATCAAAAGTAACTTTATTGACTACAAAAATAAACTTACATTTATAAACTGTATGTTCAGTGTTTTTACTTTAACTGACATTGACAAAAATCTTTTTTTGACATTCATTTATAGCTGGCTGCGTTAAAAACATATAAAAATAGAATTGACAACCCACTTTTATTGAAGTTAGCTGAAAATTAACTCCAGCCGTCGCAGCACTGCAGCAGGTTTTGACCTAAGATTCCAGACGGACGGATTCATTATTCTTATTTCTAAAATTATATACATATAATATATTCCTATGAACAATTGTTAAAGCCATATCTTCTACCTTCTACCTTCTAGCCATAAACTCTACCTTAAAAGACAGACTTTTGTACAGTTCTATACGAGATCTTTCTAACACCACTCTGTTGAATAGATCGATCAGATTTAACGCATCAGCATTTGAACCGTGCGTCCGTTCTAAGCTATCCTAAAAATTAAAGAAATTTTAAATTGTTTCAAAATAAAAAAAAATTAAAAGTGTCAACAAAATCATATATGTTTGTATATATTTAAGTATATCAAAAATAAACACTATTTTCTTTATATATTTGTCTTTTTATATTTCTTATTTAGGCGGTTACTCATTCGTTGAGTGGAGTATGTTATGTCAGCGTATCGTAGGAGCCGACGTGATAATATCGTATTATATCAATATTTTAATTTAAATAAATATACTTAAATACTTTATCAGCGTGGATTTAATATTTATACTTAAAAATATGAGAAAGAAAAATCAATCGACCAGATATCATAATGTAAAAGGAATCTGTATAAACATCATCATCATATATATCATCCACAACTATGTTCGAGCGTTCTGTTTTAGAGCTCTCAACGCCGCGCTTTGCCTAGTTTCGAGAGCGAAGAAAATGGAAATAGAAAAATCCATCTTCCCCGTGTGGGAATCGAACCCTCAAACCGTCGCGTTTACAGTCAGATGCTATTTGAACTATGCTTGTTATATATATAAACAATTTATATATTTTATATTTTAGAAATAATTTGAATATCAAACCCATTTTTTTTCCTATTAAACATCCCTCTAACATAGCTTAATACCGTCTATTATATATAAGCCCCAAATTACATGCTTATGAAAGGCGAGTCCACCAAAGTCAAATATTTGAATTTTTCTTACATTACCTTTACTTGTCTGTCCTAAAGCTGATCTCAGAGAGAAATACCCTACCAAATATTTACTAGAAACTTCCGAAAATATTTCGTTCACGATATTCATTGATGCCTTAGCTGGCGGAATTCACATAAGGGTAGAGTCCGACAAGTAATGTATTTAAGGGTGAGAAAAGAGTAATTGGAGCCGAAAGTGAATCGGAGACGCCCGTATCGATCGGGCTTAGTTTATGAATGGCCCTCCCCGCGCCCTCAAACACTTGGGCAGGGTACCTATTCAGCTACTTTAGATGATTGCCTCGTAAAATTCACGTACATTTTATATTGCCCTTTTAATGGTCAAATTTTAGGTAAAAAATTCTATTTTGCTGAAGTTAGTATTAATCGCTTACTTTTTATATTATTCAATGTTATTACCTAATACCTATATTATTGTTTAACAAATTAGAATCCATTTACTTTTCAATTAAATCGTAAATTTAACAATGTTCCATATATACATTATACTATCAGAGTGATGTTTTACTATGACAGTTTCATTATGTGTATTTACATATATTATATAAATTATGTAAATATTCATATAAATAAAAAATTCTTTTGAATCATAAACATATACGACTAAGATAGAATTTTCCATTACTAAGCACATAATGCTACTGCCGCCACAACCTAGAAGGTCTATTTTTGACATGTACATATCCAACTCATACTTCAAATTTAAGCAATTCAGAAATCATTATTTCTTGAAATTCCTGCGAAATACTCGAAAAAAACAAAACTATATTCAAAGTTTAATATTCAAAGTAAACGAAGTCACGATAAACAATATGTTAGATTATAAATAAAAAAAAATCAAGTGCGAGCCAGGTTGGCGCCGTGAATGTGCTGTGTTGTTTTATAGGTCGACGATTCCTAGCGTAAACACTAGATAGTCTACTAATATAACTTTGATAATTGCCATTCGACCTATATTTTACTCAGTTCGTAATTCTAATATTATTTTCTCATTTTCTTATTATTCTCTACAAATATTTACATTCAATTCATTTTAAATAGCGAAAGCCTCATAATTGACACGCTATGATGACTTGCTTTTTAATGTTTATTTATGTGTTTTATTTAATTAACTAATTGAAATACTTAAGGAACTAGATATTTAAGATATATCTACATATATACACTATATGTACATCTATATATATACACTATATGTAAATACCACCTTTTTAAAAAAAAATAACACAAAAGAAATCAACCAAAACAAAAACAGCTTAATAAACATGCAAATATATTAATAACAAGCGTAATTTCTTTATACCAAATTCTTTAAAGTTTAGTCACGTTTTGTATCTCTCGACCTTCCTCTGCAAGATGTTTCTGGGCCAAAAATTACTGTATGAAGTGTACTCGGCAGCGAGAGTACCTGACCCATTCCACCTCGCGGAACAGATTGAATAATGCTGAGATGCTATCTTGTTACAAGATCACCTGTAATACCTCGTAACAACTGCGGAAATACGAACAAGTCGAGCGAACTAACTGACTAACCTCACCTAACGAACTAGATATACTTTATTAAGATGTATATATATATATATATATATATATATATATATATATATATATATATATATATATATATATATTACGATTTCGATATATATATATATATATATATATATATATATATATATATATATATATATATATATATATATATATATATATATATATATATATATATATATATATATATATATATATATATATATATATATATATATATATATATATATATATATATATATATATATATGTTAGTCCCTGTTTTCTCCGTCCCCGTTTGCCGCCTTTTTCGAGGCATTGCGTGTTGAGTTGCGTGAAGAAAATGGAAATAGAAAAATCCAACTTCCCCGAGTAGGAATCGAACCCACAAACCGTCGCGTTTATAATCTATTTACATTCAATATATAATATTTATTATTTCATACGACAATGTGAAATAAACAATATCGTAGTCACATGGTTATATACTATCGTAAGTACGCAAAACATATCGTCGTTATTTTTAAGGGCTGTTATTTTTTTGTTATTACAGTGTGCGAAGCGAGCACGGGTTAGCGAGCAAAGCCGACACCCTCTTGTTTATTTATATAAGTAAAATATTACATTTACTAGAGTTATCTTGACGTTAATATATTTGAATATCATTTCAAATTAATATTTTCGATATATAAAAATGTTCTAGTAGCTCTGTAGATCCTAACAAGATCACTGCCAGCACTGAAAAA
>JAZFAU010001090.1:2500-15000 GCA_037178615.1 Dione vanillae
TTAACGCATCGAACACACAAACGAGCATAGAGAAGTAATTTCAAAGTTACAAATTGAAATCTGAATATACTGATCGCTTACATTGTATCGGTCCACTTGCGGTACAAAGCGCTCGCTGAAATCGACCGAAACGGGCAACGAAAATCCAACGAGTTCAGTATATGAGTGCATACCATTTGTCGCCAGCATGTTACCATCTATACGATAAATTGGCACCCGCAGATCTACTATCCTATTCAGTAGACATGTTGATGTGTGGAACAAGTTCATGAGGCAATTCCTGCCATTCGTTTTGGTGATATATTTGTTTTTGAATGTGAAAGCGATCCTATTTGTTACTAAACGAGAGCGTCTAGTTTTTTTTAAATGATATATGTGAAGTTTCTATATAAAAATTAGAGTTGTTTCGTTACTTTTTAAATGTCATAAAAGGAAAAGTATTTTTCTATCCTTGGTGTGGGAATAACACTTTAATAATGATAAAGATAATAAGACGTATATATACATACATGTGTAAGAACAAAACTCGAATTAGAATTAGAACTTAAGAATTATTTACTACATGACATTGCATCACTGATTTTCTCGGATGTACTTTATGTGCATTACTTATACTGTCTATGAACAGAATGTCCACTGAAGTATGCAATTACTAATCCTGTTTTTCTATAAACATTTTTTTATAACTTACAATGATTAATTAGTTTATTATTCAAGAAAATGGTTTTTATTCTATGAACTATTTCTGCGTAATTCATTTTAAGTTCGAAGAAAAGTTTAAGAATATATGGTTCCCATGGTTGGTGAATTGTTTTTTCTATATATGGTTGAAAAAGTTAATGAATATCTAATATAAAATCTATATATTATGTAAATAATTTCACATTATACACAATAACTCTTTATACTATATATAAAACTCTTTTCGACGTAAATTAATCAAATTATACCTACAGTTTTCACATTTGAAATTTGTATTCAAAATTCTCAGTAACACAATTTATTTATTTTTAAACCTATCGTCATTTTTTCAATGTCCAAAACAATATTTATAATACACTGGAAAAAAAAGTTTTTTACCTTGGGATTTTTCGATAAAATTATATGATATTGACTTCTGATTTTAATGGGCATATTTTGATTTTTACTGTTATAACTTATTTATTAGCATAAGAACTGTCCTATATGTTAATTAGCAGACTTGCATACAAAGATATATTACTTATATAAAACATATAATAATTTGGAACGCACCGGAATTTGAAGTCTCACCTTATGTAAGGAAGCGCCTCACCCCATCCAAGCGCTCTGATCGTAAGTGTACTAAGCCATGCGCTCTTATCAAAATCATCGTTACGTAGTGACCCGTAAAGTTGATAAAAATTAACAACTTATAATATGTCGACGCTGCTTGTTAAAAATGTATTTACGTGTATAACGTATGTACGAGTCACGTGGTTCGCGCTCATATTAAACAGACAGACTGACAAAAAATTTACCCTTGTCTAAATTCTAAATTGTTGATATATTCATGCATTATATTTTTCATATACAGAATTGATATTCCTGTCCTTTTATTGCACCTCAATTATTTTCTACTGTCAATAACTTTAATAAAATAGTCAATAACTTTTTGTTATATCAATGTTGTTAAAAATATATTAACGCTACATTGACGTTAAGTATGCCTAAGCCTAGTAAGCTATTCGTGTACTTGTAACGTATAAACAACATACGTTTTAAGTATATAACATATAATGCGATTATAAGCCTCACAATAAGGGAAAATAAAAATGGTAATGGATTTGCTTTAAGTAATCTTATTTATTTATTTATTTATTTAGGAACACCAACAGTACACATATGCAACATTTATATATAAATAAATAGTCATATAATATCTACAAAATTTTTAGCTACGCGGAAGAGAAAAATTAATAATATATATAAGTACGAGTATGCATATAAATTTAAATCATTTTATTGAAAGTAAAAATAAATGTCTTTTTACGGCTCTGTAACTTAAACAAAAAGGCGGAACTATTATAGAATCATCTGTTGTATGTCTGTCAAAACCTTTTACCTGTAGTGCACCAAAGGAAAAATATCGGATAGTTATATCCCAAAAGAAAAACACTACACACTGTTGCAGTAACATTCATTTCATACAAAATATACGCATATGACAGAAAACCTAAGCTTAACGAATTTATAAAAAATCTTAGAAGTTTTAAATAATAGAAACAAAACATATGTTTATTTGTTTCAAAGGTTTGTGATAGAAATATATAATTTAATTCCTAACAATTGTTTAAAGACGAGCCAGTAACAACTAAGTATTTATAAATTCATACCATTTCTATTCTTTTTTAATCTAAGAGGATTTGCTATAGCTTACCACGTAAAGTGAAACCATACATCATGTATTAACAGAAAGGTCATGACCAGTTACATGTAAATTTTGACAGAGAAGCCCCGCCCACTAACATTTAACAGGCAAACTTGCCATATTAGTTTCTATTTACTTAGTGGTAAATTGCATGATACGGTTTAATGCTTATTTTATTATGACTCTTAATGTTTCATTGTTTTTTAGTACTTTCATATTTTATGGTAGTCTAGCTTAATAATTTTTAATATAAAGTGTAATATTTTACTAACACGTCATGGAATAAGTATTGATAACATTTATAATTAAAATATTTGGACTTTTGTTTTTATACTGTTTATTATTGCACCTATACCATTATTTGCAGAACGTAAATCAGAAAGTTGACAAAAAACTGTTTTGAACAGCCATTAAATAATGAACTCAAACAGATTTTCCTCTCAAGTTTTAATTATTGCCGCGAATCACTCCCAGAGAAACCCAACAACGGAAACAATTCCGAATCCATTCAATTATTCAAACTTTTAATTAATATTAATAGGAGCTCTCACTTTCAAAAGAAAGAACACTGGGCGCAGATAAAAATTCCTTAGAAATCTGCGTAACTTGCAGCTGTGAATTGCTAAATTAATGCGAATACAATAAAGCGTACGAAAATAGATGAGGAACCGCGAATAAAAATTATTTCAGCGTGATTATTATCAGTGGTGGTGTTTCCAGAACAAAAGCCGATCTGTGTGAGTGCGTTCATAATAAACGTCATGACAGTAGATAGGAAATTAAACGAAACTAAAACGAAATCCCGCATCAGGGGGTGGAAGTACAGGTGGGGGGTGTCCTTGTGCTGCTACTTCAAAAAAGTAAATTAAGAACGGCCGGCCCGATTTTGTTTACCTAAGCTGTGAGCGACAGGTCGAAAAGTTACTTTTTGTGAAAAACCTACCATTTTCATTTTTAGAATCTACATGAACTGTATGTATAATTGTGATGTACGTATGTATGTTTTTGAGTATGAGTCTCGCAAATATATTTCTATCTTACCTTTAGGAAGAGGTTCAATAACTATTTTGACTGCGTCCACCGCAACGAGTCCGGAGAAGATCCATAACAAAGCCATGCTCCGCACGGATTTCGTTACTTCCTCCATCTTTATTTTGCTACGTTGAGTACATTGCAAAACCTGAAAAATAATAACTATTAGCTAAAATTTTTTATGGCACAAAAATATTTAAGTAAATGTTATTACAATTTCGTAAAACAGTTTTTTATTTAAATTATTAATATTAGTCAAATTTAAAAGTTTTGAAATAAACTCTATATAAAATATTCAGATTTGCATTTATGAATAATAAGTGAAAAAGTTTAGTCCGTTAATCCGTTGCTCTCATTCAATGTGAGGAATAAAAATTTGGTAAATATAAGGCAAAAAGTCTTAAACTGAATTTGTCTGTTAGAAAAGTTTTAAGGCAGAATGGTTCGCAAGATATTTTTTCATTTTCAATATATTTTCCAATAAAATCAAAGTGACTCAGTCTTTACTTTAGAGAATTACCACAAACCATTATAGGTTTCTATGAACTGTTGTTTTTGAAACTGTAATGTACTTTCAAACTATTCATAACTTAACATCGTATTATGTTACTCCTTCATATATTAAGTGAAGTTCACAAACACGATTGTGTATTGCTGTGAAGGATGCTAACATGATCATTGATTTTCCTCAATACACGACGCTTATACGGTAATAATTGCGCTGAAACCTTTGAGCTGGTCTTTCCAGCAACCAGTGTAATGGAGAAATCTGCATTTCAATCTTTCAAAGAAAAAAATAGCCCCTATTGGATCACTCGTTTGTCCGACGGTCCGATTCTACATCACCATTTTATACTTATTGTCTTGTGCCCCCTTAGCTTTGAGAGGGTTTGAAAAACCTAAGTCCAAGTATGATAATATTACAATGTGAAATCGACTGACGTATCGAATTGAAAGAATGGGTTATTGTTCTTGAGCTCATAGTGACCTTTGTGTACTTCGAATTTGCTCTTCCAGAATCTGCTGAATTTTGTACGTAATGAGAGATATTATAATTTACAATTCATTATTTTTTTCTCGTTCAGGTATAAATATGTTATTATAATATATTAAAAATTTAAAAAAACATATTATATATTATGGTGCTGGTCCCATCACGTTGTGTTGATTGTGGCTTTGATATTAATATTTCATTTCCATACTGTGGCAAAATTAAATAATTCAGAAGACAAAATAATTCTCGAAGTGATATGGCAATTGCACCAATAAAAATCTTAATTCATCACTTCAATGAATCGAGTAAAGAAAACACTGGATACGGCTAGGGTTGCTTGTAATCGACTACTGTAGGTAAATTCTATTGAAACTCTTCATCATGGAATTTAAGTTAATTTTTAAAATGTGGGCACTTCCCGACTGTGTTTACTTACCCTGAGGTTGCTCCAACCCTGGCCACGTTTTACGTAAACATCTATATTTTCGACTTTTACTTAAGGGTTGAGATGTGCATATGAGCCTCAGTGATGCCATGTGACATTGACGCCTGTCACTAACATCAGTTATGAGAATTAAATTCTCACTACCTGCCTACCTCATATAAAAGTAATTAAAAATATATTTTTTTAGCTTATATGACATCACATTCCCAATATAGATATTCATAAGTCGTAGCATGTAGGCATAGGATGTCAGTCAGTCGATCAGTTTTTGAGAACACTTCTCTTAAAGCCTCGCCTATTATCACTATAATGATCATTAGAAAAGCAAGGCCAAGTTGGCCGCGAAGAAACTGGGTGTCATCGGAAAAGCGAGACAGTACTTCACGCCTTCACACCGATTGATTCTGTATAGAGCACAAGTTCGGCCTCACATGGAATATTGTTCGCATCTCTGATATTGTTTTTTTTTTATAGGATAGGTGGCAAACGAGCTGGCAGATCACCTGATGGTAAGTGAATATTGCCGCCCATGGACATTTGCAACACCAGAGGAGCTACAAAATGCGTTACCGGTCTTTTAAATGGGAATACGCTCTTTTCTTGAAGGTCTGCAGGTCCACAATTTTGTGATGCGAGGCAGAAAATTTCTGCTAAAACGCACAGCAGTACTCTGCCAACTGTGAAGATGGTGGGGGTGGTAGAGTTGTCGCGTAGATCGATAACGGAAAGAAGCGGCAGGGATCAGCCCGAACAGTTCTTCGGAGCACTCCCCATGATATAGGCGGTAGAGAATGCATAGCGAGGCTACATCTTTACACAGTGCCAAGGAGTCGAGCCGATCAGAAATTTCTTCGCAATCGACAATTCGAGTCGCCCTCCTTTGAATGCGGTCTAGAGGGAGAAGCTGGTACTGGGGAGCCCCTGCCCAAAGATATGAACAGTATTCCATGAGAGGCCGAACCTGAGCCTTATAAAGTTGCAGACGGTGGGCTGGCGTGAAATACTGTTTTGGTCTATTGAGTACACCGAGCTTCTTCAAGGCTAATTTAGCCTTACCAACCAGATAGCCACAAAACTGGACTTGGCTCGTTATGTTGACACCAAGAATTCCGATATTGGCTGTGGCAGTTAGAGGAGTGCTCTCGAAATGGAGCGATACGACAAAAGGCAGCTTTTTAGCAAAACGCACAAACTTGCGTCTTCTTGGGGTTAAATTGAATCAGGTTTAGTTTACCCCAGTCTAATATTTTCTGAAACGAAGTTTCAATTTCAGACACGAGTTTGGTCCGGCTTTCAATGACGTTTTCCTAAGAAATGTTGGTGCGGCCAGTGTATAAAGCATCACTCGTGCTGTCATCCGCATAACAATGAATGCCACACATTTGCAGCATATCATTAATTTGCAAGAGGAACAGTGGGTGATAGCACACAGCCTTGCGGGACACCAGCATTAACGGACATGAGATCGGAGCATTCGCCGTCGACTACGACCTTTATGCTTCTGTCAGTTAGGAAACTGGTGACCCATTCGCATAATTTCTCAGGAAGCCCATAGGAAGGAAGCTTTGAAAGTAGCGCTTTATGCCAAACCCGATCGAAGGCCTTCGCTATATCCAGACTAAAAGCCACAGCTTCGCCCTTACTCTTGACAGCCTGTGCCCAAAGATGTGTCAGGTATACTAGGAGATCACCAGCTGAGCGACCCTGACGGAAGCAGTACTGATAGTCGCTAAGCAACTGGTGATCCTCAAGGTACCGTAAGAGCTGGTCGTTAATAATGGATTCCATTATTTTCGATAGCAATGAGGCAACGCAATTAGCAAACGCATGTATTTCTCCTTCCATAACCTTAGGCGTCTCCAATATTCTCTCAAAACCAAAATTATGCTAGCGCAATGTCTTCTCCTTCCTATCCTCGATTACGCCGATATTTGCTATTTGGATGTGATTGAGGAGCTACTTAACAAATTAGAGCGACTTCAAAATTTGGCCATACGCTTTGTTTATGGCTTACGTAAGTATGACCATGTTTCTCAATTTCGTGCTCAACTCCGTCTTCGCCGTGATATGTACATCTTTGTATTTCTCTTTAAGATTCTTAACTTTCATAATTTTCCTTCCTATCTACGTTCCCGCTTCAAGGTTCTTCCTCCTCCCTCACGCTCTAGGCGGTCTTGCGTGGTTCCGTCGCTTGACGTACCTCTGAGCAATACCAAATTTCTACAAAAATCCTTTTCTATGTACGCAGCCTCCCTCTGGAATAACCTTCCTCATCCTATCTAACGCAGTCCATCAATTTTGTCCTTTAAATCCAAATTAAAAAATCATTTACTTGCTTGTCTGAACAATTAATTTAAAGTCATAGGCAGTATAACATTCGCATGTTTTTATAAGAATAAAAAAAGTATATATTGCATAATATGTATGTTTGTGTATGTACATTATGTATATATGTATGTAGGTTTAAGTATGTATATATTTGCTTGCATATGTAAATATATACTTAATTATATATTTAATTTATTTCATTTTAATGTTTATATTGCTTTTGTTTATTTTAAACAATTTAATTATTTGCACAACTCATTCCTGCTTCTGAAATGTATTAACTTTCATTGGTTGGCTGGAAGAGATTTCTTTCAGAAATAAGCCCACTATTGTCAACGTAATTTTCTTGTTGATATATTTCATTTGTATTTTTTTATGTGCAATAAAGAATATATATAGGATAGCCGAAAAAGGCGCGTTATTGCCGGTGCCAACTCCGGGGCGCACGTCTTTAGAACAATGGGAGAGATTCTTTCGGGCCCGTTCGATTTGAGGACTTCCCGGGATAGCTTTGCTGACCGCACTGCTTTTTGGTGGAATCGGATGTAAGGCATAACAGAATTGCACCGTGGTATTATCGGCGGGTCTTGGCCCGTGTCATCCAGGAACGAGTTGGACGCAAAGAATTTGCCCAGGAGGTCGGCTTTCTCCTTTGCGTCGTGGGCCAATGAATCATCACCCTTGAGCAAAGGTGGTAGAGATGGCGTACAGAAATTTCCCTGGACGGCTTTAGCGAGGGACCAAAATGCGCGAGTTCCAGACGGAAGATGCAGTGGTTAAACTTCTTTTTTAAGGCACTGGTATTCACATCTTTCGTCGCTGCAGCAGCCGCCCAGGCCTGGTAAGCCTCCCACTTATTGCGAGTAGCAATTTTGCAGGATCAGCTAAACCAAGGTTATCATTTGGCACCAATAGGGACCACAGAATTTGGAATGAAAAGTTCCATACCTTGCAGCACCACATCAGCGAAAGCATCAGCAACGGCATTGGGGTCAACCAGTACAAAGCAAACCTGACTCCATGGGTAGGACGCAAAGAAGGATCGCAGTCCATTCCAGTCTGCTGAGTTGTAGTGCCACCACTCGACGTCTTCGTGGTTGCGCTAAGTGTGAGAGTGGCACCACACTCCGGATAAGGCAATGGTCAGAGGAGCCTAGAGGAGCACCGACAGACACGGTGTAGTCTTCGGGGTGGGAAGTTAGCAGAAGATGCAACTGTGAAGGTTCGTGGTTTTTTCCACATCTGGGATTTGCGTGGGCGTTGTAACTAGCTGCGTAAAACCATAGGGCAAGGCGAAGTCATGAACAAAACTTCCAGTGTGATCGGTCTTGCGTGAACTAAGCCATTCAGCGTGGTGGGCGTTAAAATCGCCGAGTATCACGATCTCTGCGGAAGGGATCTGCTGTTGCGTGCTCAAGGAGTCGCTCGGTTTCGGCATCACCGCTATGGGACCTGTAGAGGCAAACGTAGATGCGGGGGTGGTCGCCGCTATCTACACGTAGCCACAAGATTGAGAGGTCCCTACCTTCCTTCCTACCTTCAAGATTCCTGAGGCGGCGAGAGCTAACATCGTCTCTAACGTACACACACACACCTGCTTTTGGTACTAAGGAGTTTTCCAAACTGTATCCAGGGTAATGCAAGTAAGAGGTGTCCACCGGAGACAACAAGACAAGTAAGAGGTGTCATTTGATCGCATACAGCGTAGAGCCGTTATATGAACGGCGATTGGAGACCCAATTATCTGTGAAAGGCTAGACACTTTGACGCTGCGTAGAGACGTTTACTCGCCGTGCGTTTTCTACCGCTTATACCATGGGAAGTGTTCTGGGCAACTGTTTGATCTGGTGCCTACCGCTGTATTCGCCAACCGCACAATACGGTACAAATTGAAGAATCATCCCCACCATCTGGACACGTGGAACTCTTGTACTGTGCGGTTCTGTAGGAACTTTTTTCCACGTACCACACTACTGTGGAATAGCTTATCTGCGGCAGAGTTTCCAAATCAATACGACATGAATGCCTTCAAAAAACGCGTCTACCTCTACCTTAAAGGTCGGCAACGCTCTTGTAACACCTCTACTGTTACACAGGGCCGTGGGCGTCGGTGATCACTTACCATCAGGTGACCCGACCGCTTGTTTGCCTTGTCCTTCTCATAAAAAAAATTAAATAATTATTCTGCCCATGACATGGAGCGTAATGTAACAATCTTAATGATAAAAATAAATATTTTATTATTAAATACGTTTATATTACGTAGGTATAAAGTATTAGATATTTATTATATTTAATAACGTAAAAAATGATAAAAGCGTACATATTTTTTTGACATAAAAAACGTTCTTAGCATTTTTAATTATAATAATATTTATATAAAATAATATTTTAATACTAATTTCCCATACAACAACTCATATGGCGGCAGGCGCTCTTTATGTATTAATAAAACAATTCTACTTGCCCTATAAAATATCAACTTTTATTTCCAGTTAATGATATCGTTTATACCTCTATACTTAGATTTTTTCGAGAAACCGATTTGAAATGATGATCTCGACATACTCTTTCTTTGTTAGGTTTTTTTAACATTTATCATTATTTTTACTATATAATATCCTTTGTCTTTTTTTAATTTAACGTAACATTGGCGAAGTGAATTTTGCTCAACTGGCACCCTCTAACGCCATAAATAAGACAAGAAGAGGAAGATTTTATTGCTGGCTCCTTTCGACGGAATCACCTTTCGTGCCCGTGGTTAAGTATTTTCTGCTAAAAAGCTAATAGGTTTTAAAACAAAAAAATAGATTTTTTTATAGATAATTTAAAATTTGCTGCTTATCGAAATTAATCAAAAGCTAAGATAAAACTGCAATTTTATTAAAGGTATTATGTACTTGAATTTCGTCGCTCGTCGCAATTTTCAAATCCTATGCAATAATGAGACAGGCTCCCGTCTCTTTGAAGAAGATTTTAATGAAAAGCTCTAAATATTATAAAAGCTGCCGTCTTTTAAAAAACGTAATTGATCCTAGCGAAGCTTCTTTATTTAAATTTCACTATTTGTTGCCTTGCCTTAATAGACTCCTCGCTATGACTTCAGGCCTACAATTTTTGTATTATTTTTTGCGTCCTTTCTGTACATTTACTGTTGTTCACAAAATAAATATTCCTTTGCATCGTCTTTAACATATTTTCCCTTAATTTGCTGAACCTACTCTAAATAAAATTTTAAAAATAAAACTTTATCTACAGCCTGGAATAAATAAAATATTTATTCCAGGCTGACAATTCAACTTTCAGAGCACAAACAGTATCGTTCTGGATCTGTTGCTGCACTGAGACGTATAATAAATAGTTGTTGGAAAAGAACTAATTTAAACTGAAAATTAGACACTGATTAGTAAAGAGTTGTCCATCCATATTTTTTAGTAATGCTTATTTTCAGCAGAGATCTCTTACTACATTATTGAAACTTTAATCTCTTTAATCTAAAAATTTTAGATTATATTAGAAATCTGTACCTTTTTTCATTACTTATCTTCTAGAATTCTTAAATCATCTAACGTTCTACATAATTTCTACAGCGTCATCCTTGTTAATTTCTTTCAATCTGTCTACTTTTTTACTGCGAATTCAATAAGCTAAACTCAGTATATTATATTTTTAACTGCATTTATTTTTCTTTCGTTCGTCTTCAGTAATATTAAAGTATCGTCACGTAAGTGGACCTTCTTTTACAATCTATTAACATCATTAAATATTTGTTAGTGAATAAAACATTTTGTCTTTATAATATTGCCAGTCACTTTCTGTGAGAGCAAGTTACCCACATTTGCTTTGAATTTATTTGTTCAATAGATTCTTTTGAGAGTTGGTCAAGATTAGTTTGAACTTCAAAAGTTGCCTTTTGCTGTTAGGATTCAGGCAATAGACAAACACAAAAACTGTTTTTGTTCGTTATGGTTATCGAAAAAGTTCGCAATGGGACGGAACATAATAGAAGTTTATAGGGACACGACAGACGAAACCGCAATCGTAACTTTTAAAAAGTTTAAGACTTTTATACAATACTTTATTGTTCTGATAGTAGTGCTCTATATACAGAAAAAAACATTAAAAATTGTATTCTTATTTGAGGTCATCGTGGCGCAATTGAATACCGTCTAATTTGGAATGGTAGTGAGTTCAGTCTTCAGTCCTATATACAGGTCAATGAATCATTTTCATTTTTCACTAACACATCTTAGAAAATGGAGAGTGGAATGAGTTCATAGTTATATATAGACTTGAATTTAGTACCCTAAATTCTTACTGATTATCAGGCAATAAGCGAGATACAGAGCGAAGCTAACAAATGTGATTAGCAAAAATGTTTAACTCTCTTTATATAAAATATAAAGTTATGGAATTGAACAAAATCAATTATGTTCTCGTAAATATATATCCGAAAAATTTTAAAGTTATTTCTGATTGATTTAATAACATCCTCTCGGTATCCTAGCGTCATAGAAATTTAAATACAATGCCAATGTTTATTTCATAGCAAAATTTTGTTTGCTCTGGTGAAACAGTTCCATTATTATGCTTAATCATTCAATTTTTTCGTGATATAAAATAATTTTATACCTGTTCTAACAGACACTATAGGGTCGCATTTAAGTCGTATACGAAGATGATTTCAAGATGACGTAAATCGATTGTAATATTGATAACATCACATTTTTATGTTGAAAATAGTGCAAAGTTTATATAATCAACGCGATGGAGTCGATGTAAAGTGTGATACACGAAACATGTATTTCTATTACTTATTTTTTCATGTTGTTCATTTATTAACCCATTAACATAGAAAATAATATCGAAATAAAAATAAAGTCAATATCGAAGCTCTCAAATTGTACTATTTCACTTGTATTCTATAAATATTGAATATTATATACGTGTATCATATCTATGTATAATAGTTTTTAGTTTCAGTCGTAGGAGTTAATATTTAATTTTATATTGTCGACAGACAACCTTGAAAAGTCTTTCAATCGACTTATAGTTGTTTAGCAAAATAGTTTGTTTAATTAATAATTGAGATATTTGGAATAGCTGTCTTATTGATATCATCTTAGATTAGGTGTCAAATAAATATTTACTAATTAACATCGTTTATTCGATATTGTGTAATGAATAGTTGCTTTGAAATAGTTTATCTGTTTATAAATTCTCATATCTTTATAATCTGTTAAACTTATTACGTACAATAAAATTCATTTATTTTAAAGAGAAATCTACCCTAGCGTGATTTTATTTTTAAA
>JAZFAU010001090.1:20000-23900 GCA_037178615.1 Dione vanillae
GTACTTTACACAAAGCCGACAGCTAAGTTAAGTTGATAAAACATATATCCTTTATACAATAAACGTTTGTTATACAATTTAGCTTTGACATAACGCCATTACAAAAATTACAATTAGCTATATACTTTTCAACTATAAGCTTTTCAAATAGTACCGGTAAATATCTTGTGGCATTATAATTACAAAAAATATAATAAACTGATAGACGACTTGCTTGTAGTTAGATTTTTTGGTTATTTAAGGATGGACGAACGGTATTTTAGTAATAAAATGCATTATTTTAGATTTAAAGATTTTCTTATTATTAGATAGATGCCTTAAAGGAATTTTAAAATAATATTGCATAGAGATAATGTTTAATTAATATTGATATAGAAATATTTTACGTAATCGCCAATAAAGAATATGAATCTGAGTAATTTTAAACACCATATCATCTTAAGATTAATGTTTATTTATTTGTAGTTTTGCTGAAACAGTCATTTTGAATATTTGAAATACAGTTTCATTTGTTATTTCTGACATTTTAAATTTAAATAATTTTAGAATAATTCTTTAACAAATGAATGCTCTTATATTAAAGTTATTAGAGTTCCTTATATATGAAAATAATTTATAAGACTGTTTTAATTGACATTATTGTATGTTTTTGAGGATTGATGTCGGCTGTCGAAAATAACTCCATGGAAGAGCTACCAAGAGTGATGACACCCACAATTAGCAGCAACCAATTCAAAGCAGATGCAGCATGGTGCAGCCATACTTTACACCAAGCCAAGAATTAAGTTAAGTTAATGAAATTTATAAAGAAATACGTTTATTGTAAATTTACTATTTATAAACATAAAACATAACATAGCTTTACAAAAATTAATTAGCTATACATTTTTTAACCATAATATAACTTTTTTAAGAGTTCCTGTATACGAACAACTTCCAAAAATGGCGCAGCTTCGCTTCAGATCAAGCAATCAGCTACATACACCGAGTACGCCACAGCGTGCGCGATTTACAAGAGAGCTCGACCGTAAACAGCGGTCGCTGAGTTGGTTGATACACTGATCTTTGGTACATATATCCTCTTGAATTTATTCGCTCTGTATTAATAAACACTCCCAACTCATAAATTGTTGTACAAAAAACATTTCAAGCATGTAAAATCGAAGATTGTAATACATTGATATTTTCAAAAACTATTTCCTTATAATGTTTCAATTGCAATAATCTAGGCCATTGCTTATAAGTATGTAAAAATGAAACTCTCCTAATGTTATAAAATGTTGGCGTGGTAACTTTAATATTGCTGCAATTATTAAATCTAGTTATCGTCATCATAATGTCATTTAAGTAGAAATTGCTATAAGACTACGAACATATAAAATTGACTATGTGACTTTTCTATAAAACGGAATACTATAAATTTAATTATGATCACAAACAATATAAGTATGTCTTTTGAAATTCTTGATAAATAAGAGCATCGATCCTTATATATATAAATGCGAATGTACGTAAGTTTGTTACGGGAGTTATTAATAAAAAAAATTAGAAAGAAAAACCTCCCAATACTTCTATAAAGATAAAAATGCGATAAGTTGTATAGGGACTAGCGTGATGAAAAACGCATGGCATAGTGGTTAGAGTGCTTTCATGATTTCCAAAAGATGCGGGTTCAAATCTCGCATTGTTTTAATTTTTATGTTTTCTTGTAGTATTTCCTCCATCCAAAGCGTGAATTAACGCTTTGAAAATTTTTAAAAGTAAGATGAAACTATCGTTTTTAATAAACGTGAAAATGGATTGAATAGATCATCCTTTAATTGATATAAAAATCATCCTATAATTGTTATTTCTTGAATAAAAAATGTCAGTATTGCAATTGCTGGAGCGTATTGTTCTAGTGCTAAAGTTTCCCTTCCATTACCTGACGAAATAGAGGAGCCTTTGAAATTATTGAAAATTTGAATGTTACTACAGTCAATACTATAGTCAATCATTAAAAAGTTCAATAGGCAATTTTCTTTTAGATAATTACGATAATATCATTATCTGTTGCTGAGATGCTAAATTCTGTGCTAAGATACTAATTAATTTCATTTGTTAATCCTACTAGCTACAATAGTCAATTCTAAATAAAAATTACCAGTATGGACTTTCATGCGTATTACATTATACTTCGAGAGCATAACTTCAATTCAACTCAACCTCTTCCGTCCAAGACATTTTTCCATTTTTTCTTAGTAGTAGAGAAAGTAAAGAATGATCTAGAAAGTTAATGAAGTAGAAGTAAAGAATGAACGTCTTCATAATATTTGTCTAAAGAAAAATAATTACGAACCGAAAACTACATACGTTTACGAGATAATAGTATTAGACCTAACGACATTTGCAAAATTATTTTGCCGTCCGGTTTTATGAACAGTCACCGTTATGCATGAGTACTCAAGACGCTTTTACTTATGTATGAAATTACAAGGAGCCTAATCTCTTCGTAACTTTTACCTGTAATCCTTCCTGGCAGGATGTCGCATCAATGTCAAACATAAAGAGAAGCATGTAAAGCTCGATGTTTGGCTCGGTGTCGCTTTTACGAAATGATAATAGAGGAGATGGAACTATTGAGAAGCGCAAGGGACGCGCTGGAGTCATTTGGCCGTTGGGCGCAAATCAATATACTTTTATGATTTTATTTTTAAAAAAGTATTTAGTATTAAATTAAATGTTTAATTAATAAAACCTATTTGCAATGTTAATTCTTTATGATAATTTTGAATTTGAACAAAAAATGTCAGTTTTTAAAAAAATTATGTATCATGACTCACTTCTGTATTAACTATTGTACGAGAAAAAACCCAAATTGCTACCACTCTGTTATTTTATTATGAAAAATGGACTCTGAACAACAAAACCCTGGCCTAGCGCTGACATATATACACTACCTAATAATTTTTAAGGTTTCCAAATTGTGGATTAACAATTTAAAAAATCATAAGCTACTTACTTGACAATATTTTTGTGACAAATAATTTTTTTTATTTTTTTACTTGTACAAAAATTTTTATATAAACTAAAAAGTAGAAAAAATGTAACAACTTAAAATTAAATATTTAACGTACTATAATGCTTACTACTACTATTACTAAAACGACAAAAAAAGTCTATAAAACTTTAATTGTAGTGTCCTACAGTAAAATTAAGAAAAAATTCACGGTAGCGTTTTTTAAAAGCTTTTAAATTTAACTTAGATTGATATTTCCTTGGGGCTGACAAATTGTAGTATAGTATTTAATATTCTTTTTGACGGTCTAATAAGTATAAAAACTTTACGTATACATTGGCTCGATTAGTCACATTTTCAGCCATAAATTCGTTCAGGTGTGCATGTTAAATAAAAATGAAGCTAGTCAGAAATACCTAGCTGACCATAACTTAACGTGCAGCCGTAAATGCCAGACATTCTGCGTCCAGTATGAAATATAGAGACACCCCTATGTGCCTGAACGATAGACTGCCGCCATATTATTAAAAAATTCTAAAACTGAGCCTTCCTCATGGTAAAATTTAAATTGTGCATTTAAACTGTAAATTTTTTTTACTAAAATGGGTTTTTTTTTAAATTCAATAATAAAATTTATATATAAAAAAGAAATTAAATGTTATCATAAAATTTTAAAATAGTAGCTTAACGTTTTTCATAAAAAACTTTTAATTATTCAGGCGCCATCAAATTTGTATTTTAAAACTTAAAATAATTAAAAGCTGAAACAAAAAACTCGCTTATTGTGTTTTTAAATGAATAAAGACAATGAATAAAATTTTTCTATACCAAATCTACATTTTTTTGTAAATTTCAACATAAAGTTTTAACTTTTATTAAGGACTACTTACTTCAAAAATTGT
>JAZFAU010001091.1:0-23724 GCA_037178615.1 Dione vanillae
TAGAAATACAACAAAAAGAAAAAAGAAAATTGAGAAAACAAACAAAATACTATTGCAAGAAATTTAAAAAGACAACACAACAAAACTAATTAGAATTTCGAAAATACAATCGCAGAAATATCAAAGCATCCAATGTTTCACTTCCAGCCTGCTTCGTAGTTTATTGCCAACATAAGCAGCAGCATGAAAACGCTCGCTCAGGTTCTATGCTGGTTGGAGGAATAGACATTAGATACTTATTTGCTGTTTCTAAGTGATATCCACGAACTCCTCCGTTTTCGAATAGGGTCATTTCATGTCTAATACTATTTTCCAACCCGATTCATTTTGTATTGTACTTTAGGATCTGGGGAATTCATACTCTTATCGATTTCCAGCTGTAACTTTCCTTTAATGTCAATTGAGGTTGGGGTTCTCGGTTTAGCTCATCATCTATTTGTGATCCTGACATTTCTTCTTCTTCCGTGTCATCTCGACCATGAAGTCTTTTAATAATACTTTTTATTTGCTTCCTCACTAAAGCCTGTGTAGGAACTGGAAATAAGTCTTGCCATTCCAAATCCGATAGTAACTGATTATCATCATCTTTTCGTGGATTTTGTAAATAATTCAACACACCAGTTAAATCATCACTTCGTCGTTGCTTTATACGTTCCACTAAGGATGCTTTCATTTTTTTGTCAAGTGCTGAGTTTTTGCTAGACAGTTGTTTTATAAGAAATTTCAAAGCGGCATCAGCTGTGCATAAATTAGCATCTCGCCGACAGATTGCATGTACTGTCAAATTAATTGGGTTCAGCACATCAACAATTTTATTTACCAATTTAAAATCGTCATCTTCTAAAACGAATTGGATGATTGAGATCTATAAGAGCTTTTTGAATGGAGGTTTTTAAAGATTAAATCGCTTCAGCATTGTTAAAGACTATTCCACCTGGTTTTACAGTCCAAAAGAAGTGACAACTCTTTTCCATGTTCATTTTCACATATTTTTGAAGTACTGTTTCATTTTTCAATGCTGACCTTTGAAATACACTACAACTTTGCGGATTTTCTTATCAGCTCTTTAATGTTTTCATCTTGTGTTAACTCTGGTATGTGTTCATTTTGTGACATTAAGATTAATATGATTCTGGACAGTCTAAGTCTTCTAAATGGTCATCATTATTGCTGTCGTCCATATAATCAACACCCACAGCTGGTTCGTTTGTAGTATCATCTTCAGTAGGGCTATCTTGCAAATAATTATGTTTTTCATAAAGCACATCACAGACGGCCAAATTAACACCATGTGCGAGACACAGTTGTTGTTCAGTGCAAACAAGCCGTCCCACCTTTATCATAACATTCGGTCCATCGGTTACAATAGCCACGATGTCAGTTTCCAGCGAAATGTCAAATTTACTTAGACGCTCTTTCAATATACGAAGACAATTTTCAGCTGTCATACTTCCATAAATAGGAACAAGTCCTAAGTTCCAAAATTTTTTATATGAATGCACGTTGACAGCCATGTATCTTTTATTGGACGTTGAAGTCCATTCGTCGAAAGAAAAACTAAATCTTTCACCTGCACTTTTCAAATGTTTCAATTCTGCAGTTACTTGCTTTTTGATTTTTTCACTGTAATTCATAACACGTTTTCGAATGGTGACGGCTGACTTTGGTAAATCCGTGTATTTTGCTAAAAGCAGTTTTCTCAAATCATCTGAAGTTATGAATACACTGAATGGAAATCCATCTAATGCAATCATTCTTGCCAACACATCATCTAGGTTATCGGCGGCACTTTTAGTAAAGTAATTATCTAATTTTCGCTTGGCTGGCGGCGGTGCTGTGTTCAGATTTTCAGAATCTTGACTTGTTGAAGCTGATATAACCTTGACGTTATGTTTTGATGACAAATGTGTATGTAATCCCTTAGTCGATCCACCCAAAGTCTTGAGAATGGCTGGGCATCGCTTACATTTAGCACTATTCCCGTCCTTCGCAACTAAAAAATGACTCCACACTGACGTCGTATCACTGTCTTTTTTATGTTTAACAAAGTCTCCCGCCATTTTAAATACTTAATTTCAGATAATTGACTTTTGAATTTAAATGACGTAAGTAACCTACGCCTACGTAACCACGTCACTGGCAGAATAATAAATGAAAAAAATGAAACCTGATTATCGTATTTATACTTTCGTACGGGGAATCCCGACGGGAAATACCCCGCGACAATATTATGATACGAGGTACTCGGGTGATTCCCCTGTTGGCCCGTTGGGGAATTACCTTAAGAGTATTGTATTGAAGTATTCCGAGCGGGAAGTCCCTTCTAAGTCCTACAACAAATATATTATTAGGGATGTACTTTTGTAGTATGTATTGAATCACAAATGTTTTTAATATAATCTAGGCAAGATTATTGTCAAGGCGCAAACTACGGAATGCAAACTAGACCTGTTTGTGGAAATCCCAAAAATCCCGAGATTAGCCGAGTACAGTCCCGGATTTTCGGGACAAGGAAACGGCCGGGATCCCGGGATCCGAGATTCGGGATCCCGGGATTGTATTCTCTACATGTCACTAACTTTAATGGAAAATTGAGCTTAAAATCCTGAAAGAAAAAGTAGTATCAAATCAATATCTGCTTCGTCAGCGTTGCGTGCAGTACTGCGGGGCAGGAAAACTTCGCCCAGATGTTTCGCAAATGCTTTGTATGCTTGCTTTGTAGCAGCGGCTTGTGGACGACAATGTCGATCAAAGCTTCTGCATGTTTTATGCAGTGAATAATGTCTGTAATGAAATCACTTGAAATATTTCACTTCATACGCATACATATTTTCCAAAATAAGTTGTATTGAATGGTGAAAGTGTTCATCCTCTCTCTACACTTTCCTGTTTTATTTGTATGTTCAATATGTAAATGGCAGCAAGCCAATCGGTCCATTTGAGGTTTACTCATGAGGAAGAAAGTTAACCAGCATTGTAAGCCATAAGTACTTGGGAATATTTCCAAGTTCAGAAAAATACGCTGTAGTCGTAATAGCGTTAAAGGCCAGTCTGATAAGCACCACAGCTTTTCGCGGCAGTTTACCAAATAATTTTTTTCTATGCGGTCGCACCCAAGTGCATTGTTAATGTTCATAGACTTGATGGTCTTAGCTGTCTCATTACATGTCACTAACTTTAATGGAAAATTGAGCTTAAAATCCTGAAAGAAAAAGAAGTAGCAAATCAATAGCTGTCTCGTCAGGGTTGCGTGCAGTACTGCGGGGCAGGAAAACTTGGCCCAGATGTTTCGCAAATGCTTTGTATGCTTGCTTTGTAGCAGAGGCTTGTGGACGACAATGTCGATCAAAGCTTCCGCATGTTTTATGCAGTGAATAACCTCTGTAATGAAATCACTTGAAATATTTCACTTCATACGCATACATATTTTCCAAAATAAGTTGTATTGAATGGTGAAAGTGTTCATCCTCTCTCTACACTTTCCTGTTTTATTCGTATGTTCAATATGTAAATGGCAGCAAGCCAATCGGTCCATTTGAGGTTTACTCATGAGGAAGAAAGTTAACCAGCATTGTAAGCCATAAGTACTTGGGAATATTTCCAAGTTCAGAAAAATACGCTGTAGTCGTAATAGCGTTAAAGGCCAGTCTGATAAGCACCACAGCTTTTCGCGGCAGTTTACCAATATTTTTTTTCTATTCGGTCGCACCCAAGTGCATTGTTAATGTTCATAGACTTGATGGTCTTAGCTGTCTCATTACATGTCACTAACTTTAATGGAAAATTGAGCTTAAAATCCTGAAAGAAAAAGTAGTATCAAATCAATATCTGCTTCGTCAGCGTTGCGTGCAGTACTGCGGGGCAGGAAAACTTCGCCCAGATGTTTCGCAAATGCTTTGTATGCTTGCTTTGTAGCAGCGGCTTGTGGACGACAATGTCGATCAAAGCTTCTGCATGTTTTATGCAGTGAATAATGTCTGTAATGAAATCACTTGAAATATTTCACTTCATACGCATACATATTTTCCAAAATAAGTTGTATTGAATGGTGAAAGTGTTCATCCTCTCTCTACACTTTCCTGTTTTATTTGTATGTTCAATATGTAAATGGCAGCAAGCCAATCGGTCCATTTGAGGTTTACTCATGAGGAAGAAAGTTAACCAGCATTGTAAGCCATAAGTACTTGGGAATATTTCCAAGTTCAGAAAAATACGCTGTAGTCGTAATAGCGTTAAAGGCCAGTCTGATAAGCACCACAGCTTTTCGCGGCAGTTTACCAAATAATTTTTTTCTATGCGGTCGCACCCAAGTGCATTGTTAATGTTCATAGACTTGATGGTCTTAGCTGTCTCATTACATGTCACTAACTTTAATGGAAAATTGAGCTTAAAATCCTGAAAGAAAAAGAAGTATCAAATCAATATCTGCTTCGTCAGCGTTGCGTGCAGTACTGCGGGGCAGGAAAACTTCGCCCAGATGTTTCGCAAATGCTTTGTATGCTTGCTTTGTAGCAGCGGCTTGTGGACGACAATGTCGATCAAAGCTTCTGCATGTTTTATGCAGTGAATAATGTCTGTAATGAAATCACTTGAAATATTTCACTTCATACGCATACATATTTTCCAAATAAGTTGTATTGAATGGTGAAAGTGTTCATCCTCTCTCTACACTTTCCTGTTTTATTTCGTATGTTCAATATGTAAATGGCAGCAAGCCAATCGGTCCATTTGAGGTTTACTCATGAGGAAGAAAGTTAACCAGCATTGTAAGCCATAAGTACTTGGGAATATTTCCAAGTTCAGAAAAATACGCTGTAGTCGTAATAGCGTTAAAGGCCAGTCTGATAAGCACCACAGCTTTTCGCGGCAGTTTACCAATATTTTTTTTCTATTCGGTCGCACCCAAGTGCATTGTTAATGTTCATAGACTTGATGGTCTTAGCTGTCTCATTACATGTCACTAACTTTAATGGAAAATTGAGCTTAAAATCCTGAAAGAAAAAGTAGTATCAAATCAATATCTGCTTCGTCAGCGTTGCGTGCAGTACTGCGGGGCAGGAAAACTTCGCCCAGATGTTTCGCAAATGCTTTGTATGCTTGCTTTGTAGCAGCGGCTTGTGGACGACAATGTCGATCAAAGCTTCTGCATGTTTTATGCAGTGAATAATGTCTGTAATGAAATCACTTGAAATATTTCACTTCATACGCATACATATTTTCCAAAATAAGTTGTATTGAATGGTGAAAGTGTTCATCCTCTCTCTACACTTTCCTGTTTTATTCGTATGTTTAATATGTAAATGGCAGCAAGCCAATCGGTCCATTTGAGGTTTACTCATGAGGAAGAAAGTTAACCAGCATTGTAAGCCATAAGTACTTGGGAATATTTCCAAGTACAGAAAAATACGATGTAGTCGTAATAGCGTTAAAGGCCAGTCTGATAAGCACCACAGCTTTACGCGGCAGTTTACCAATATTTTTTTGTCTATGCGGTCGCACACAAGTGCATTGTTAATGTTCATAGACTTGATGGTCTTAGCTGTCTCATTACATGTCACTAACTTTAATGGAAAATTGAGCTTAAAATCCTGAAAGAAAAAGTAGTATCAAATCAATATCTGCTTCGTCAGCGTTGCGTGCAGTACTGCGGGGCAGGAAAACTTCGCCCAGATGTTTCGCAAATGCTTTGTATGCTTGCTTTGTAGCAGCGGCTTGTGGACGACAATGTCGATCAAAGCTTCTGCATGTTTTATGCAGTGAATAATGTCTGTAATGAAATCACTTGAAATATTTCACTTCATACGCATACATATTTTCCAAAATAAGTTGTATTGAATGGTGAAAGTGTTCATCCTCTCTCTACACTTTCCTGTTTTATTTGTATGTTCAATATGTAAATGGCAGCAAGCCAATCGGTCCATTTGAGGTTTACTCATGAGGAAGAAAGTTAACCAGCATTGTAAGCCATAAGTACTTGGGAATATTTCCAAGTTCAGAAAAATACGCTGTAGTCGTAATAGCGTTAAAGGCCAGTCTGATAAGCACCACAGCTTTTCGCGGCAGTTTACCAATATTTTTTTTCTATGCGGTCGCACCCAAGTGCATTGTTAATGTTCATAGACTTGATGGTCTTAGCTGTCTCATTACATGTCACTAACTTTAATGGAAAATTGAGCTTAAAATCCTGAAAGAAAAAGAAGTATCAAATCAATATCTGCTTCGTCAGCGTTGCGTGCAGTACTGCGGGGCAGGAAAACTTCGCCCAGATGTTTCGCAAATGCTTTGTATGCTTGCTTTGTAGCAGCGGCTTGTGGACGACAATGTCGATCAAAGCTTCTGCATGTTTTATGCAGTGAATAATGTCTGTAATGAAATCACTTGAAATATTTCACTTCATACGCATACATATTTTCCAAAATAAGTTGTATTGAATGGTGAAAGTGTTCATCCTCTCTCTACACTTTCCTGTTTTATTCGTATGTTCAATATGTAAATGGCAGCAAGCCAATCGGTCCATTTGAGGTTTACTCATGAGGAAGAAAGTTAACCAGCATTGTAAGCCATAAGTACTTGGGAATATTTCCAAGTTCAGAAAAATACGCTGTAGTCGTAATAGCGTTAAAGGCCAGTCTGATAAGCACCACAGCTTTTCGCGGCAGTTTACCAATATTTTTTTTCTATTCGGTCGCACCCAAGTGCATTGTTAATGTTCATAGACTTGATGGTCTTAGCTGTCTCATTACATGTCACTAACTTTAATGGAAAATTGAGCTTAAAATCCTGAAAGAAAAAGTAGTATCAAATCAATATCTGCTTCGTCAGCGTTGCGTGCAGTACTGCGGGGCAGGAAAACTTCGCCCAGATGTTTCGCAAATGCTTTGTATGCTTGCTTTGTAGCAGCGGCTTGTGGACGACAATGTCGATCAAAGCTTCTGCATGTTTTATGCAGTGAATAATGTCTGTAATGAAATCACTTGAAATATTTCACTTCATACGCATACATATTTTCCAAAGTAAGTTATATTGAATGGTGAAAGTGTTCATCCTCTCTCTACACTTTCCTGTTTTATTCGTATGTTCAATATGTAAATGGCAGCAAGCCAATCGGTCCATTTGAGGTTTACTCATGAGGAAGAAAGTTAACCAGCATTGTAAGCCATAAGTACTTGGGAATATTTCCAAGTTCAGAAAAATACGCTGTAGTCGTAATAGCGTTAAAGGCCAGTCTGATAAGCACCACAGCTTTACGCGGCAGTTTACCAATATTTTTTGTCTATGCGGTCGCACCCAAGTGCATTGTTAATGTTCATAGACTTGATGGTCTTAGCTGTCTCATTACATGTCACTAACTTTAATGGAAAATTGAGCTTAAAATCCTGAAAGAAAAAGTAATATCAAATCAATATCTGCTTCGTCAGCGTTGCGTGCAGTACTGCGGGGCAGGAAAACTTCGCCCAGATGTTTCGCAAATGCTTTGTATGCTTGCTTTGTAGCAGCGGCTTGTGGACGACAATGTCGATCAAAGCTTCTGCATGTTTTATACAGTGAATAATGTCTGTAATGAAATCACTTGAAATATTTCACTTCATACGCATACATATTTTCCAAAATAAGTTGTATTGAATGGTGAAAGTGTTCATCCTCTCTCTACACTTTCCTGTTTTATTTGTATGTTCAATATGTAAATGGCAGCAAGCCAATCGGTCCATTTGAGGTTTACTCATGAGGAAGAAAGTTAACCAGCATTGTAAGCCATAAGTACTTGGGAATATTTCCAAGTTCAGAAAAATACGCTGTAGTCGTAATAGCGTTAAAGGCCAGTCTGATAAGCACCACAGCTTTTCGCGGCAGTTTACCAATATTTTTTTGTCTATGCGGTCGCACCCAAGTGCATTGTTAATGTTCATAGGATTGAAATATTTCACTTCATACGCATACATATTTTCCAAAGTAAGTTATATTGAATGGTGAAAGTGTTCATCCTCTCTCTACACTTTCCTGTTTTATTCGTATGTTTAATATGTAAATGGCAGCAAGCCAATCGGTCCATTTGAGGTTTACTCATGAGGAAGAAAGTTAACCAGCATTGTAAGCCATAAGTACTTGGGAATATTTCCAAGTTCAGAAAAATACGCTGTAGTCGTAATAGCGTTAAAGGCCAGTCTGATAAGCACCACAGCTTTACGCGGCAGTTTACCAATATTTTTTTGTCTATGCGGTCGCACCCAAGTGCATTGTTAATGTTCATAGACTTGATGGTCTTAGCTGTCTCATTACATGTCACTAACTTTAATGGAAAATTGAGCTTAAAATCCTGAAAGAAAAAGTAGTATCAAATCAATATCTGCTTCGTCAGCGTTGCGTGCAGTACTGCGGGGCAGGAAAACTTCGCCCAGATGTTTCGCAAATGCTTTGTATGCTTGCTTTGTAGCAGCGGCTTGTGGACGACAATGTCGATCAAAGCTTCTGCATGTTTTATGCAGTGAATAATGTCTGTAATGAAATCACTTGAAATATTTCACTTCATACGCATACATATTTTCCAAAATAAGTTGTATTGAATGGTGAAAGTGTTCATCCTCTCTCTACACTTTCCTGATTTATTCGTATGTTCAATATGTAAATGGCAGCAAGCCCATCGGTCCATTTGAGGTTTACTCATGAGGAAGAAAGTTTACCAGCATTGTAAGCCATAAGTACTTGGGAATATTTCCAAGTTCAGAAAAATACGCTGTAGTCGTAATAGCGTTAAAGGCCAGTCTGATAAGCACCACAGCTTTTCGCGGCAGTTTACCAATATTTTTTTTCTATTCGGTCGCACCCAAGTGCATTGTTAATGTTCATAGACTTGATGGTCTTAGCTGTCTCATTACATGTCACTAACTTTAATGGAAAATTGAGCTTAAAATCCTGAAAGAAAAAGTAGTATCAAATCAATATCTGCTTCGTCAGCGTTGCGTGCAGTACTGCGGGGCAGGAAAACTTCGCCCAGATGTTTCGCAAATGCTTTGTATGCTTGCTTTGTAGCAGCGGCTTGTGGACGACAATGTCGATCAAAGCTTCTGCATGTTTATGCAGTGAATAATGTCTGTAATGAAATCACTTGAAATATTTCACTTCATACGCATACATATTTTTCAAATAAGTTGTATTGAATGGTGAAAGTGTTCATCCTCTCTCTACACTTTCCTGTTTTATTTGTATGTTCAATATGTAAATGGCAGCAAGCCAATCGTTCCATTTGAGGTTTACTCATGAGGAAGAAAGTTAACCAGCATTGTGAGCCATAAGTACTTGGTAATATTTCCAAGTTCAGAAAAATACGCCGTAGTCGTAATAGCGTTAAAGGCCAGTCTGATAAGCACCACAGCTTTACGCGGCAGTTTACCAATATTTTTTTGTCTATGCGGTCGCACCCAAGTGCATTGTTAATGTTCATAGACTTGATGGTCTTAGCTGTCTCATTACATGTCACTAACTTTAATGGAAAATTGAGCTTAAAATCCTGAAAGAAAAAGTAGTATCAAATCAATATCTGCTTCGTCAGCGTTGCGTGCAGTACTGCGGGGCAGGAAAACTTCGCCCAGATGTTTCGCAAATGCTTTGTATGCTTGCTTTGTAGCAGCGGCTTGTGGACGACAATGTCGATCAAAGCTTCTGCATGTTTTATGCAGTGAATAATGTCTGTAATGAAATCACTTGAAATATTTCACTTCATACGCATACATATTTTCCAAAATAAGTTGTATTGAATGGTGAAAGTGTTCATCCTCTCTCTACACTTTCCTGTTTTATTCGTATGTTCAATATGTAAATGGCAGCAAGCCAATCGGTCCATTTGAGGTTTACTCATGAGGAAGAAAGTTAACCAGCATTGTGAGCCATAAGTACTTGGTAATATTTCCAAGTTCAGAAAAATATGCCGTAGTCGTAAAAGCGTTAAAGGCCAGTCTGATAAACACCACAGCTTTACGCGGCAGTTTACCAATATTTTTTTGTCTATGCGGTCGCACCCAAGTGCATTGTTAATGTTCATAGACTTGATGGTCTTAGCTGTCTCATTACATGTCACTAACTTTAATGGAAAATTGAGCTTAAAATCCTGAAAGAAAAAGTAGTATCAAATCAATATCTGCTTCGTCAGCGTTGCGTGCAGTACTGCGGGGCAGGAAAACTTCGCCCAGATGTTTCGCAAATGCTTTGTATGCTTGCTTTGTAGCAGCGGCTTGTGGACGACAATGTCGATCAAAGCTTCTGCATGTTTTATGCAGTGAATAATGTCTGTAATGAAATCACTTGAAATATTTCACTTCATACGCATACATATTTTCCAAAATAAGTTGTATTGAATGGTGAAAGTGTTCATCCTCTCTCTACACTTTCCTGTTTTATTTGTATGTTCAATATGTAAATGGCAGCAAGCCAATCGGTCCATTTGAGGTTTACTCATGAGGAAGAAAGTTAACCAGCATTGTAAGCCATAAGTACTTGGGAATATTTCCAAGTTTAGAAAAATACGCTGTAGTCGTAATAGCGTTAAAGGCCAGTCTGATAAGCACCACAGCTTTTCGCGGCAGTTTACCAATATTTTTTTTCTATTCGGTCGCACCCAAGTGCATTGTTAATGTTCATAGACTTGATGGTCTTAGCTGTCTCATTACATGTCACTAACTTTAATGGAAAATTGAGCTTAAAATCCTAAAAGAAAAAGTAGTATCAAATCAATATCTGCTTCGTCAGCGTTGCGTGCAGTACTGCGGGGCAGGAAAACTTCGCCCAGATGTTTCGCAAATGCTTTGTATGCTTGCTTTGTAGCAACGGCTTGTGGACGACAATGTCGATCAAAGCTTCTGCATGTTTTATGCAGTGAATAATGTCTGTAATGAAATCACTTGAAATATTTCACTTCATACGCATACATATTTTCCAAAGTAAGTTATATTGAATGGTGAAAGTGTTCATCCTCTCTCTACACTTTCCTGTTTTATTCGTATGTTTAATATGTAAATGGCAGCAAGCCAATCGGTCCATTTGAGGTTTACTCATGAGGAAGAAAGTTAACCAGCATTGTAAGCCATAAGTACTTGGGAATATTTCCAAGTTCAGAAAAATACGCTGTAGTCGTAATAGCGTTAAAGGCCAGTCTGATAAGCACCACAGCTTTACGCGGCAGTTTACCAATATTTTTTTGTCTATGCGGTCGCACCCAAGTGCATTGTTAATGTTCATAGACTTGATGGTCTTAGCTGTCTCATTACATGTCACTAACTTTAATGGAAAATTGAGCTTAAAATCCTGAAAGAAAAAGTAGTATCAAATCAATATCTGCTTCGTCAGCGTTGCGTGCAGTACTGCGGGGCAGGAAAACTTCGCCCAGATGTTTCGCAAATGCTTTGTATGCTTGCTTTGTAGCAGCGGCTTGTGGACGACAATGTCGATCAAAGCTTCTGCATGTTTTATGCAGTGAATAATGTCTGTAATGAAATCACTTGAAATATTTCACTTCATACGCATACATATTTTCCAAAGTAAGTTATATTGAATGGTGAAAGTGTTCATCCTCTCTCTACACTTTCCTGTTTTATTCGTATGTTCAATATGTAAATGGCAGCAAGCCAATCGGTCCATTTGAGGTTTACTCATGAGGAAGAAAGTTAACCAGCATTGTAAGCCATAAGTACTTGGGAATATTTCCAAGTTCAGAAAAATACGCTGTAGTCGTAATAGCGTTAAAGGCCAGTCTGATAAGCACCACAGCTTTACGCGGCAGTTTACCAATATTTTTTTGTCTATGCGGTCGCACCCAAGTGCATTGTTAATGTTCATAGACTTGATGGTCTTAGCTGTCTCATTACATGTCACTAACTTTAATGGAAAATTGAGCTTAAAATCCTGAAAGAAAAAGTAGTATCAAATCAATATCTGCTTCGTCAGCGTTGCGTGCAGTACTGCGGGGCAGGAAAACTTCGCCCAGATGTTTCGCAAATGCTTTGTATGCTTGCTTTGTAGCAGCGGCTTGTGGACGACAATGTCGATCAAAGCTTCTGCATGTTTTATGCAGTGAATAATGTCTGTAATGAAATCACTTGAAATATTTCACTTCATACGCATACATATTTTCCAAAATAAGTTGTATTGAATGGTGAAAGCGTTCATCCTCTCTCTACACTTTCCTGTTTTATTCGTATGTTCAATATGTAAATGGCAGCAAGCCAATCGGTCCATTTGAGGTTTACTCATGAGAAAGAAAGTTAACCAGCATTGTAAGCCATAAGTACTTGGGAATATTTCCAAGTTCAGAAAAATACGCTGTAGTCGTAATAGCGTTAAAGGCCAGTCTGATAAGCACCACAGCTTTTCGCGGCAGTTTACCAATATTTTTTTTCTATTCGGTCGCACCCAAGTGCATTGTTAATGTTCATAGACTTGATGGTCTTAGCTGTCTCATTACATGTCACTAACTTTAATGGAAAATTGAGCTTAAAATCCTGAAAGAAAAAGTAGTATCAAATCAATATCTGCTTCGTCAGCGTTGCGTGCAGTACTGCGGGGCAGGAAAACTTCGCCCAGATGTTTCGCAAATGCTTTGTATGCTTGCTTTGTAGCAGCGGCTTGTGGACGACAATGTCGATCAAAGCTTCTGCATGTTTTATGCAGTGAATAATGTCTGTAATGAAATCACTTGAAATATTTCACTTCATACGCATACATATTTTCCAAAGTAAGTTATATTGAATGGTGAAAGTGTTCATCCTCTCTCTACACTTTCCTGTTTTATTCGTATGTTTAATATGTAAATGGCAGCAAGCCAATCGGTCCATTTGAGGTTTACTCATGAGGAAGAAAGTTAACCAGCATTGTAAGCCATAAGTACTTGGGAATATTTCCAAGTTCAGAAAAATACGCTGTAGTCGTAATAGCGTTAAAGGCCAGTCTGATAAGCACCACAGCTTTACGCGGCAGTTTACCAATATTTTTTTGTCTATGCGGTCGCACCCAAGTGCATTGTTAATGTTCATAGACTTGATGGTCTTAGCTGTCTCATTACATGTCACTAACTTTAATGGAAAATTGAGCTTAAAATCCTGAAAGAAAAAGTAGTATCAAATCAATATCTGCTTCGTCAGCGTTGCGTGCAGTACTGCGGGGCAGGAAAACTTCGCCCAGATGTTTCGCAAATGCTTTGTATGCTTGCTTTGTAGCAGCGGCTTGTGGACGACAATGTCGATCAAAGCTTCTGCATGTTTTATGCAGTGAATAATGTCTGTAATGAAATCACTTGAAATATTTCACTTCATACGCATACATATTTTCCAAAATAAGTTGTATTGAATGGTGAAAGTGTTCATCCTCTCTCTACACTTTCCTGTTTTATTTGTATGTTCAATATGTAAATGGCAGCAAGCCAATCGGTCCATTTGAGGTTTACTCATGAGGAAGAAAGTTAACCAGCATTGTAAGCCATAAGTACTTGGGAATATTTCCAAGTTCAGAAAAATACGCTGTAGTCGTAATAGCGTTAAAGGCCAGTCTGATAAGCACCACAGCTTTTCGCGGCAGTTTACCAATATTTTTTTTCTATTCGGTCGCACCCAAGTGCATTGTTAATGTTCATAGACTTGATGGTCTTAGCTGTCTCATTACATGTCACTAACTTTAATGAAAAATTGAGCTTAAAATCCTGAAAGAAAAAGTAGTATCAAATCAATATCTGCTTCGTCAGCGTTGCGTGCAGTACTGCGGGGCAGGAAAACTTCGCCCAGATGTTTCGCAAATGCTTTGTATGCTTGCTTTGTAGCAGCGGCTTGTGGACGACAATGTCGATCAAAGCTTCTGCATGTTTTATGCAGTGAATAATGTCTGTAATGAAATCACTTGAAATATTTCACTTCATACGCATACATATTTTCCAAAATAAGTTGTATTGAATGGTGAAAGTGTTCATCCTCTCTCTACACTTTCCTGTTTTATTTGTATGTTCAATATGTAAATGGCAGCAAGCCAATCGGTCCATTTGAGGTTTACTCATGAGGAAGAAAGTTAACCAGCATTGTAAGCCATAAGTACTTGGGAATATTTCCGAAATCAGAAAAATACGCTGTAGTCGTAATAGCGTTAAAGGCCAGTCTGATAAGCACCACAGCTTTTCGCGGCAGTTTACCAATATTTTTTTGTCTATGCGGTCGCACCCAAGTGCATTGTTAATGTTCATAGACTTGATGGTCTTAGCTGTCTCATTACATGTCACTAGAGAATACAATCCCGTGCATGTTTTTCAATCCCGGGATTACGGGATTTGTAATGCGAAATCCCGGGATCCCGGGGCTATCCCGGGATTAGACTTTGTGGTATCTAATTGGGCTCAAAAAAAAACTTGAGTTATTTTTTTAAAAATTATTTTAATATCGTTGCACAATAGAAATCACAACACAATGTAAGAAAAGAAAATTGAGAAAACAAACAAAATACTATTGCAAGAAATTTAAAAGACAACACAACAAAACTAATTAGAATTTCGAAAATACAATCGCAGAAATATCAAAGCATCCAATGTTTCACTTCCAAGCCTGCTTCGTAGTTTATTGCCAACATAAGCAGCAGCTGAAAACGCTCGCTCAGGTTCTATGCTGGTTGGAGGAATAGACATTAGATACTTATTTGCTGTTTCTAAGTGATATCCACGAACTCCTCCGTTTTCGAATAGGGTCATTTCATGTCTAATACTATTTTCCAACCCCGATTCATTTTGTATTTGTACTTTAGGATCTGGGGAATTCATACTCTTATCGATTTCCAGCTGTAACTTTTCCTTTAATGTCAATTGAGGTTGGGGTTCTCGGTTTAGCTCATCATCTATTTGTGATCCTGACATTTCTTCTTCTTCCGTGTCATCTCGACCATGAAGTCTTTTAATAATACTTTTTATTTGCTTCCTCACTAAAGCCTGTGTAGGAACTGGAAATAAGTCTTGCCATTCCAAATCCGATAGTAACTGATTATCATCATCTTTTCGTGGATTTTGTAAATAATTCAACACACCAGTTAAATCATCACTTCGTCGTTGCTTTATACGTTCCACTAAGGATGCTTTCATTTTTTTGGCAAGTGCTGAGTTTTTGCTAGACAGTTGTTTTATAAGAAATTTCAAAGCGGCATCAGCTGTGCATAAATTAGCATCTCGCCGACAGATTGCTTCTACTGTCAATTTAATTGGGGTCAGCACATCAACAATTTTATTTACCAATTCAAAATCGTCATCTTCTAAACGAATTGGATGATTGAGATCTATAAGAGCTTTTTGAATGGAGGTTTTTAAAAGATTAAATCGCTTCAGCATTGTTAAAAGACTATTCCACCTGGTTTTACAGTCCAAAAGAAGTGACAACTCTTTTCCATGTTCAATTTTCACATATTTTTGAAGTACTGTTTCATTTTTCAATGCTGACCTTTTGAAATACACTACAACTTTGCGGATTTTCTTTATCAGCTCTTTAATGTTTTCATCTTGTGTTAACTCTGGTATGTGTTCATTTTGTGACATTAAGATTAAATATGATTCTGGACAGTCTAAGTCTTCTAAATGGTCATCATTATTGCTGTCGTCCATATAATCAACACCCACAGCTGGTTCGTTTGTAGTATCATCTTCAGTAGGGCTATCTTGCAAATAATTATGTTTTTCATAAAGCACATCACAGACGGCCAAATTAACACCATGTGCGAGACACAGTTGTTGTTCAGTGCAAACAAGCCGTCCCACCTTTATCATAACATTCGGTCCATCGGTTACAATAGCCACGATGTCAGTTTCCAGCGAAATGTCAAATTTACTTAGACGCTCTTTCAATATACGAAGACAATTTTCAGCTGTCATACTTCCATAAATAGGAACAAGTCCTAAGTTCCAAAATTTTTTATATGAATGCACGTTGACAGCCATGTATCTTTTATTGGACGTTGAAGTCCATTCGTCGAAAGAAAAACTAAATCTTTCACCTGCACTTTTCAAATGTTTCAATTCTGCAGTTACTTGCTTTTTGATTTTTTCACTGTAATTCATAACACGTTTTCGAATGGTGACGGCTGACTTTGGTAAATCCGTGTATTTTGCTAAAAGCAGTTTTCTCAAATCATCTGAAGTTATGAATACACTGAATGGAAATCCATCTAATGCAATCATTCTTGCCAACACATCATCTAGGTTATCGGCGGCACTTTTAGTAAAGTAATTATCTAATTTTCGCTTGGCTGGCGGCGGTGCTGTGTTCAGATTTTCAGAATCTTGACTTGTTGAAGCTGATATAACCTTGACGTTATGTTTTGATGACAAATGTGTATGTAATCCCTTAGTCGATCCACCCAAAGTCTTGAGAATGGCTGGGCATCGCTTACATTTAGCACTATTCCCGTCCTTCGCAACTAAAAAATGACTCCACACTGACGTCGTATCACTGTCTTTTTTATGTTTAACAAAGTCTCCCGCCATTTTAAATACTTAATTTCAGATAATTGACTTTTGAATTTAAATGACGTAAGTAACCTACGCCTACGTAACCACGTCACTGGCAGAATAATAAATGAAAAAAATGAAACCTGATTATCGTATTTATACTTTCGTACGGGGAATCCCCGACGGGAAATACCCCGCGACAATATTATGATACGAGGTACTCGGGTGATTCCCCTGTTGGCCCGTTGGGGAATTACCTTAAGAGTATTGTATTGAAGTATTCCGAGCGGGAAAGTCCCTTCTAAGTCCTACAACAAATATATTATTAGGGATGTACTTTTGTAGTATGTATTGAATCACAAATGTTTTTAATATAATCTAGGCAAGATTATTGTCAAGGCGCAAACTACGGAATGCAAACTAGACCTGTTTGTGGAAATCCCAAAAATCCCGAGATTAGCCGAGTACAGTCCCGGGATTTTCGGGACAAGGAAACGGCCGGGATCCCGGGATCCCGAGATTCGGGATCCCGGGATTGTATTCTCTACATGTCACTAACTTTAATGGAAAATTGAGCTTAAAATCCTGAAAGAAAAAGTAGTATCAAATCAATATCTGCTTCGTCAGCGTTGCGTGCAGTACTGCGGGGCAGGAAAACTTCGCCCAGATGTTTCGCAAATGCTTTGTATGCTTGCTTTGTAGCAGCGGCTTGTGGACGACAATGTCGATCAAAGCTTCTGCATGTTTTATGCAGTGAATAATGTCTGTAATGAAATCACTTGAAATATTTCACTTCATACGCATACATATTTTCCAAAATAAGTTGTATTGAATGGTGAAAGTGTTCATCCTCTCTCTACACTTTCCTGTTTTATTTGTATGTTCAATATGTAAATGGCAGCAAGCCAATCGGTCCATTTGAGGTTTACTCATGAGGAAGAAAGTTAACCAGCATTGTAAGCCATAAGTACTTGGGAATATTTCCAAGTTCAGAAAAATACGCTGTAGTCGTAATAGCGTTAAAGGCCAGTCTGATAAGCACCACAGCTTTTCGCGGCAGTTTACCAATATTTTTTTTCTATTCGGTCGCACCCAAGTGCATTGTTAATGTTCATAGACTTGATGGTCTTAGCTGTCTCATTACATGTCACTAACTTTAATGAAAAATTGAGCTTAAAATCCTGAAAGAAAAAGTAGTATCAAATCAATATCTGCTTCGTCAGCGTTGCGTGCAGTACTGCGGGGCAGGAAAACTTCGCCCAGATGTTTCGCAAATGCTTTGTATGCTTGCTTTGTAGCAGCGGCTTGTGGACGACAATGTCGATCAAAGCTTCTGCATGTTTTATGCAGTGAATAATGTCTGTAATGAAATCACTTGAAATATTTCACTTCATACGCATACATATTTTCCAAAATAAGTTGTATTGAATGGTGAAAGTGTTCATCCTCTCTCTACACTTTCCTGTTTTATTTGTATGTTCAATATGTAAATGGCAGCAAGCCAATCGGTCCATTTGAGGTTTACTCATGAGGAAGAAAGTTAACCAGCATTGTAAGCCATAAGTACTTGGGAATATTTCCAAGTTCAGAAAAATACGCTGTAGTCGTAATAGCGTTAAAGGCCAGTCTGATAAGCACCACAGCTTTTCGCGGCAGTTTACCAATATTTTTTTTCTATTCGGTCGCACCCAAGTGCATTGTTAATGTTCATAGACTTGATGGTCTTAGCTGTCTCATTACATGTCACTAACTTTAATGAAAAATTGAGCTTAAAATCCTGAAAGAAAAAGTAGTATCAAATCAATATCTGCTTCGTCAGCGTTGCGTGCAGTACTGCGGGGCAGGAAAACTTCGCCCAGATGTTTCGCAAATGCTTTGTATGCTTGCTTTGTAGCAGCGGCTTGTGGACGACAATGTCGATCAAAGCTTCTGCATGTTTTATGCAGTGAATAATGTCTGTAATGAAATCACTTGAAATATTTCACTTCATACGCATACATATTTTCCAAAATAAGTTGTATTGAATGGTGAAAGTGTTCATCCTCTCTCTACACTTTCCTGTTTTATTTGTATGTTCAATATGTAAATGGCAGCAAGCCAATCGGTCCATTTGAGGTTTACTCATGAGGAAGAAAGTTAACCAGCATTGTAAGCCATAAGTACTTGGGAATATTTCCAAGTTCAGAAAAATACGCTGTAGTTGTAATAGCGTTAAAGGCCAGTCTGATAAGCACCACAGCTTTTCGCGGCAGTTTACCAATATTTTTTTGTCTATGCAGTCGCACCCAAGTGCATTGTTAATGTTCATAGACTTGATGGTCTTAGCTGTCTCATTACATGTCACTAACTTTAATGGAAAATTGAGCTTAAAATCCTGAAAGAAAAAGTAGTATCAAATCAATATCTGCTTCGTCAGCGTTGCGTGCAGTACTGCGGGGCAGGAAAACTTCGCCCAGATGTTTCGCAAATGCTTTGTATGCTTGCTTTGTAGCAGCGGCTTGTGGACGACAATGTCGATCAAAGCTTTTGCATGTTTTATGCAGTGAATAATGTCTGTAATGAAATCACTTGAAATATTTCACTTCATACGCATACATATTTTCCAAAATAAGTTGTATTGAATGGTGAAAGTGTTCATCCTCTCTCTACACTTTCCTGTTTTATTTGTATGTTCAATATGTAAATGGCAGCAAGCCAATCGGTCCATTTGAGGTTTACTCATGAGGAAGAAAGTTAACCAGCATTGTAAGCCATAAGTACTTGGGAATATTTCCAAGTTCAGAAAAATACGCTGTAGTCGTAATAGCGTTAAAGGCCAGTCTGATAAGCACCACAGCTTTTCGCGGCAGTTTACCAAATAATTTTTTTCTATGCGGTCGCACCCAAGTGCATTGTTAATGTTCATAGACTTGATGGTCTTAGCAGTCTCATTACATGTCACTAACTTTAATGGAAAATTGAGCTTAAAATCCTGAAAGAAAAAGAAGTATCAAATCAATATCTGCTTCGTCAGCGTTGCGTGCAGTACTGCGGGGCAGGAAAACTTCGCCCAGATGTTTCGCAAATGCTTTGTATGCTTGCTTTGTAGCAGCGGCTTGTGGACGACAATGTCGATCAAAGCTTCTGCATGTTTTATGCAGTGAATAATGTCTGTAATGAAATCACTTGAAATATTTCACTTCATACGCATACATATTTTCCAAAATAAGTTGCATTGAATGGTGAAAGTGTTCATCCTCTCTCTACACTTTCCTGTTTTATTCGTATGTTCAATATGTAAATGGCAGCAAGCCAATCGGTCCATTTGAGGTTTACTCATGAGGAAGAAAGTTAACCAGCATTGTAAGCCATAAGTACTTGGGAATATTTCCGAAATCAGAAAAATACGCTGTAGTCGTAATAGCGTTAAAGGCCAGTCTGATAAGCACCACAGCTTTTCGCGGCAGTTTACCAATATTTTTTTGTCTATGCGGTCGCACCCAAGTGCATTGTTAATGTTCATAGACTTGATGGTCTTAGCTGTCTCATTACATGTCACTAACTTTAATGGAAAATTGAGCTTAAAATCCTGAACGAAAAAGTAGTATCAAATCAATATCTGCTTCGTCAGCGTTGCGTGCAGTACTGCGGGGCAGGAAAACTTCGCCCAGATGTTTCGCAAATGCTTTGTATGCTTGCTTTGTAGCAGCGGCTTGTGGACGACAATGTCGATCAAAGCTTCTGCATGTTTTATGCAGTGAATAATGTCTGTAATGAAATCACTTGAAATATTTCACTTCATACGCATACATATTTTCCAAAGTAAGTTGTATTGAATGGTGAAAGTGTTCATCCTCTCTCTACACTTTCCTGTTTTATTCGTATGTTCAATATGTAAATGGCAGCAAGCCAATCGGTCCATTTGAGGTTTACTCATGAGGAAGAAAGTTAACCAGCATTGTAAGCCATAAGTACTTGGGAAGTGTTCATCCTCTCTCTACACTTTCCTGTTTTATTCGTATGTTCAATATGTAAATGGCAGCAAGCCAATCGGTCCATTTGAGGTTTACTCATGAGGAAGAAAGTTAACCAGCATTGTAAGCCATAAGTACTTGGGAATATTTCCAAGTTCAGAAAAATACGCTGTAGTCGTAATAGCGTTAAAGGCCAGTCTGATAAGCACCACAGCTTTTCGCGGCAGTTTACCAATATTTTTTTGTCTATGCGGTCGCACCCAAGTGCATTGTTAATGTTCATAGACTTGATGGTCTTAGCTGTCTCATTACATGTCACTAACTTTAATGGAAAATTGAGCTTAAAATCCTGAAAGAAAAAGTAGTATCAAATCAATATCTGCTTCGTCAGCGTTGCGTGCAGTACTGCGGGGCAGGAAAACTTCACCCAGATGTTTCGCAAATGCTTTGTATGCTTGCTTTGTAGCAGCGGCTTGTGGACGACAATATCGATCAAAGCTTCTGCATGTTTTATGCAATGAATAATGTCTGTAATGAAATCACTTGAAATATTTCACTTCATACGCATACATATTTTCCAAAATAAGTTGTATTGAATGGTGAAAGTGTTCATCCTCTCTCTACACTTTCCTGTTTTATTCGTATGTTCAATATGTAAATGGCAGCAAGCCAATCGGTCCATTTGAGGTTTACTTATGAGGAAGAAAGTTAACCGGCATTGTGAGCCATAAGTACTTGGGAATATTTTCAAGTTCAGAAAAATACGCTGTAGTTGTAATAACGTTAAAGGCCAGTCTAATAAACACCACAGCTTTACGCGTTAGTTTACCAATATTTTTTTGTCTATGCGGTCGCACCCAAGTGCATTGTTATTGTTCATAGACTTGATGGTCTTAGCTGTCTCATTACATGTCACTAACTTTAATGGAAAATTGAGCTTAAAATCCTGAAAGAAAAAGTAATATCAAATCAATATCTGCTTCGTCAGCGTTGCGTGCAGTACTACGGGGCAGGAAAACTTCGCCCAGATGTTTCGCAAATGCTTTGTATGCTTGCTTTGTAGCAGCGGCTTATGGACGACAATGTCGATCAAAGCTTCTGCATGTTTTATGCAGTGAATAATGTCTGTAATGAAATCACTTGAAATATTTCACTTCATACGCATACATATTTTCCAAAGTAACTTATATTGAATGGTGAAAGTGTTTATCCTCTCTCTACACTTTCCTGCAGGGGGTGAAACTCTCATACAAAATAAGTTTCAAAGGAAACTAGCGCCAACTCTCGCCCAGGACGTACGAAAGTTTGATATTTTTTACGTATTACGCCACTAGATGGCATTAACTGGTAGGATAAATTACAAAAATAAAATTATTTCATTTTTTTATTTTCTTTACTAATAACTTTATTTTCATTTTTAATGTTATTTTATTTTTCATATTTTAAATAAAATTAGCTTATTTATTTTAATGGCAACATTGTATAACTACTAAAGTATGGCAACTTAACGTTTTTAAAAATGTATGCTCGCTTTTGTGTTCTGGATGTTACTGAAATTTTCTTGGTGTTTATTTTGATAATTTAATATCACGTTGCCTTTTACTGGACTCTGATACTTGTTTTGACGATCTACCTTAGGAAGATACTCAAATCTTTGATTTCTTACGTCTACGGATTAACTTGTTATTTCCTTTGCAGTAATGATGGTAAGTGTGACCAACAGGTGTTTTTAATTATATCGTTAACGATAACTAGCCGAAATATGTATTTGTGTAAAATATTTATTCATTTTCATTTAAAGCGAGGATAATATATAATGGAGATACTAAATGTAACTTCTTAGTCATCTAACATACACATCGTATATGTTTATTTACTATACTCGTATATAAATTTGAGTTCGCCTATATTAATAAAAATGTTTAAAAAGATTGATTGACACTAAAATCCATTGACACTAAAATCAAAACTGTAAATATTCTAAGAAACCTATAAACATCAATATTAAATTTCACTTTATAATACTCGTAATTTATGATTTATTATATTAGTTAACATAATAGATATTTTTTATTGTGAAATTATTGTTGCTAAATTATTTTTATAATTGTAAGGCTTTAAATATTATTTTTTTATTATTTCAGAACACAAGATACTTCCCAACGAATGTCAGAAAACTGCTGAATTCTTTTATCTCTGATAAATTGTTTGATTTGCTTAATGATCATTAAAGGCATGTCATGTTGATTAAATTGACATTAAATTAATTACTCATAGTTGGTGTAAATGTGTAAATAGTCTTAAGTGGCAAATAAATAACCTTTAATATGAATGACCTCTTTAAAATATAAGCATATGAATTTTGTAAAAAAGAAATAAAAAATTAAACTGATAGTCAAGTGTTTTATTTTATTAGTTGATAAAACTTGTTTTGCAAAATACTATGTATATTACAACAATATTCATATCAACCAGATTTAAATTTATTTTATTCTTTTAATAATAGTAATTTAAAAATATACCTAATATTTTAAAAATATATAAAATTCCGGATATTCTAAACTGCCACCTAGTGAAATTTTTTAGTACTAATAACGCCCTCTCTCGCCCAGGACAAAAAAGTTTGTATTGAAAAATATCGAGAGTTACGCATCTACACCAGTATTAGTGTATCATCTATGCTTTCCTGTTTTATTCGTATGTTTTTAATGTGCTGATAGCCAAGCGATCCATTTGAGGTTAACTCATGAAGAATAAAGTTAACTAGCATTGTAAGCCATAAGTACTTGGGAATATTTTCAAGTTCAGAAAAATACGCTGTAGTCGTAAAAGCGTTAAAGGCCAGTCTGATAAACACCACAGCTTTACGCGGCAGTTTACCAATATTTTTTTGTCTATGCGGTCGCACCCAAGTGCATTGTTAATGTTCATAGACTTGATGGTCTTAGCTGTCTCATTACATGTCACTAACTTTAATGGAAAATTGAGCTTAAAATTCTGAAAGAAAAAGTAGTATCAAATCAATATCTGCTTCGTCAGCGTTGCGTGCAGTACTGCGGGGCAGGAAAACTTCGCCCAGATGTTTCGCAAATGCTTTGTATGCTTGCTTTGTAGCAGCGGCTTGTGGACGACAATGTCGATCAAAGCTTCTGCATGTTTTATGCAGTGAATAATGTCTGTAATGAAATCACTTGAAATATTTCACTTCATACGCATACATATTTTCCAAAGTAAGTTATATTGAATGGTGAAAGTGTTCATCCTCTCTCTACACTTTCCTGTTTTATTCGTATGTTTTTAATGTGCTGATAGCCAAGCGAT
>JAZFAU010001092.1:0-23678 GCA_037178615.1 Dione vanillae
AAAAACCCCCATTCATAAATGTTACCGCTTAAATCCTAAACAGCGGGAAACTTATTTCCCGCTATGGCTGATTTGCCACCGTGTCGAGCAAAGTAACGCTTTCACGCATACAAGAGTCGACTACGCCGGCCCCTGTATATTACTCTCGCTAGAAAAACCCCCGTTCGTAGTTCGGCGTTCATTTTTTGATGCTTTCAAGAGGTTTCTATCTAGACGAGGACCGTGTAAGTTTTAGTGCAGCGACAACGGTAAAAAATTTTTTTTCTTTTAAAGCTTTCTTAAACGAGCTAGATATTTTCTTAAAAAATAATGAATATTATAACAAAAAGCACCGCATTTGTTGGAAAATGAATCCTCCCGCCCCTAGCCACTTCGGTGGTATATGGGAGGCTAATATTAAAGTTGTTAAATCGCTACTTTTTCGAGTCATAGGAACTCAAATTTTAACTTATGAGGAGATGCTGACTGTTCTCAGTCAGATCGAAGCTGTGCTTAATAGTCGTTCGTTTTCGTATTGAGTACTGACCCTTCTCAGCTTCTGTGCTTACTCCCGCTCATTTTTATATAGAACTCCTTTAATTTTTTGCCCGCTGCTGATTAACCGCAGAACGACAACAGTTATTCAGTAGATTTTCTTTACTGGACTCTATAGTTCAGTCCTTTTGGAAACGCTTTAAAAATGAATATTTACACACTCTACAAACTAGAGAGAAGTGGAATACTCCCTCTCATCCAGTAAAAGAAGGAACTGTTGTTTTAATTAATATAGAAAATGCACCCGCCGTGCCATGGCCGCTTGCTATTGTAACTAAAGTTTTTCCTGGTAAAGATGGCATCGTCCGCCTAGCAGAAGTAAAATCGAAAAATGGCACTTACGTAAGGCCTATCCTGCGACTTTGTCCGTTACCTTCGCAATAGTTAATATTCAATTTTCCATTTTCTATATTATTTTTGTATTAATGTATATTATTTTATTATCTTTAGAATTCGCAATTACTTAATTTTCTTAATTTTAAATATTTATTCTTAAAGGAGTTCCTTCACGAACGGGGGGGGGGGTCTTGTTTAGTATTAAAAAACCCCCCACTCGCAATAACTTCCTATTCCTATCCCTTTCTAACACGCACACTATACATATTGCGATCCTTGTCGCACTTCATTCACACGGACGACACGCAAAAGGGCGCTTTCTTCTTTTTTACGACTTCGATTATGTCCCCGCTGCAACGTGTGCGTCTTAAAAATTCAAAAATATTAGTATATTTCTCAATATTCGCATCAGTGTTATTAAAATACAGTAGTTCTGTGTATGTAACATAAAGATAACGATAAACAAGGCCTAGCTAGGTGAAGATTGGAAATAACCAGCCGCGGCTGGGCCCCCACGTGCAACCACGACGAAAGGATCCGAGGAAAAATCTTTAACCAAGTAAGTGTGTGATTGTTCTACTTTCCCCAGCTACATATATCTTTATTTTGTCCAATTAAACCCGTACTGTAGCTGGTAAATCAATTTTTCCTTTTCTAATCGTTGTTGTTGTCAGTGTCGGCCATTATTATCGTGTTCTTTCACAAATTTTCTATCAAACAAAAATACAGTCCACTACCATTTTTTAATTACGCTATTATTGTTTAAACCGCACCGAATTGGCGGTGATATTATGATCTTTCGCCGCCAATTCTTTTGTTTTTTGTTTCATCTAAATCTCCGACGCGTACTTATGTCATCCAGCTGAATTACTAAATATCTTCGATATTTTAACAATTAAATTACAAAATCTCATGTTTATTGTTTACATTGTTGACATATTGACTGGTTGACATTTGACATTTTTTTGTGTATGATACGCTTCTGTCACAGATGATACATTTCTTTATTTTGTCTTAAACGTTTCTCCACACGCTTAACATTGTACTGTTTAATTAATATTGTATTTTTTTTATCATTATTATTTATTTTTGTTTTGTTCAATTCACTTTCATTTGTTGTTAAATTTAGTTTTATGTTTGGTTTAAGTCTTTTAGAGCTAGCAGAGGGGTGATACAAAGTTAGTGTTTGTTCATATATGGCAACCCCGAATAGTTAGGGTCTTGTGCCAACTCCCGGCGCGAGCGGTTGTAGTAGTAGTCGAGAAGTAGTAAAAGGGGCACGTGAGACGGCCGACGCGAGCGCACGTCCTTCCTGAATCGATATATTAATTAGCGGTGTGATTTTCCCTCAGCCTTATTTGATTTCCCTTTTGTGTATTCCCTCTTGATATTGAACCTGACAAAGACAAACCTACAAAGATAATAGTGCAAGTAACCCTAAGTGAAGAAGACTAATGTGAAACATTCCACGGTGCCGTGAACAATCAGTGTTTGTGTTGTGAATTATGAAGATAAGGTACTGTACAATTCTATTATCCTAAGACCGACTATAAGGTAATAATTAAAAAATAAGCTACCCTCAGCACGCTTCCACAATTGCTGAACCAAACCCTACCCTCTATTCAATATATATTTTGAGTAGCAGAACGCAGTTCATTATAATACTACTATACATTTTCTGGTAGCAGAGCGTGGTTTCATCCCTCTGAGTCCCCTTGATTATAGCGTGGTTTCATCCCTCTGAGTCCCCTTGATTATAGCGTGGTTTCATCCCCTCTGAGTCCCCTTGATTATAGCGTAGTTTCATGCCTCTGAGTTCCCTTGATTATAGTGTTATTCTCCGTTTTGGTATTTGGCTCTTAATTTGGTACCTAACGCATAATTACAATAATTTACTTGATTTCCTAACCTTTTAAACGTGTTCGCATCGAGTTGTTTAAAAAAAATATAACGCAGTCGCGGGTAGAATCGTAACGTCGCGCGCTCGCCTTGCGCATACTACGCGTTTCATTCGAGTATGCTCGTGAATTATATTTTATTATAAATAATATTATATGAAATTTTTATACATATAATATTGAACATATAATTGTGTAGGGTGAATGTATAATGTGTAAATATATAAATAAATATTGAATATAATTTATATATTAATATAAAATATAATAAATACACATAATATGGTTACATATATTTTATAATATTACGCCTATACGTGATTACCTATCCCGTTTTAAATTATAATTGTTAGTTAAAATATTTTAATATAATTTCCTTAAAAAACTTACTTACTTTAAAATATTATCCCTACACTTTTATTGTTACCCTTTTTTTTATTTTTATTTAAATGAAGTTTAAGCCTTAATTGTAGTCATATTATATATCATACTAGCTGACCCGGCAGACTTCGTACTGCCTCATCGATAAATAAAAAACCAAATCTTTTGTATAAAATGATTTTAAAACAAACAAATCGAATCCGTATTTAATAACAAAAGAATTTATTGAATAAAGCAGGAAGTTTTATTATTATTTTCGATACATTTATAAGGTTTAAATTTGATATTCACAGACACATTATTAAAGTACAGTCTGTTAAATTATTTAAAGCTTTCTCATTAACTATATTTTTTGTTTTGCTTTGTGGTGCGTAAATAAACAAAGAAGACGGTTTTCTGACGCGCGAACACGCGACGTATAATTGTCCATGCGCGAAACAGGGAAACTCAAAGCTGAGTCCACAAACTTCTAACGACTGTCCTTGCGATTTATTTATGGTCATCGCAAAGGCCAAACGTACTGGAAATTGTAAGCGTTTAAATCGAATGGTAAGTCCGTTGGTATCAACGGTATCCGCGGGATCAAGACATCCTCTCCTTTGTATTTTCCTTTTGTGATTGTCGCCTCAATGACGTTATTCATTAGTCTTTTCACAACCAGTCTTGTTCCATTGCATAGTCGAGGTTGATTAATGTTACGCAGCATAATAACAACTGATCCTACTTTTAACTGCAAATTGTGAGGTGATAATCCAGGCAATTCCAATTTAAAAACTCAGTGGGATATTTGATTACGTCATCCTGGTTGATTACGGTTGTCGATATAAGTAGCTGGCAAAATTGTCATTCTTCCTACATTATTCACATTGCCATCAGCATTTATAACATCGCGGAGATGGATGTATTCCTCTGACCGTAGCCGTCGTTGGTTCAAAAGGATGTATGTCAATCATTCAGTCTCAATTTTGACATACATGTCAACTGCAAACTGATGAAAAGTCGTTGACACATCAAAATATGATTTACTCATGATCCGTCAAGGTGAAGACCTTGACGGATCATGAGTCTGTATTAATAGAAATTCATAGCACTAACTTTTTTGTTGGTTTCAGCACCTGCAATCAAAAATTATAAATGTTTACATTGTTACTTAGATGAATTGAATTTAAAAATTTTATTTAATCTTGTTCAATATTATTATGTATCCATCTTCCCCCTGCCAGAAGAACAAAGGATATTGTAGTGCATCATAACTCCTGTGTGTTTCAGATACACGTTTTAAATCACTATTCCGACGATGAAGCACAATATCTCTAGATTGTAAATTTTCTCCTACAATGACAACAGCCACTTCATCAATGGTAGGTGAATTGAACCTCCTTGTGTGTTTTGGTGTGCAGGCTTGGTGCAGGTGTTTTGTCAGCTCGAATATTAATATTATGGCTATCAGATGGCATCCGATCCAATGCTATTTTGAACATGTTTACTAAATTGTTATTCTGATGAAGAAACATTTGTAATTGTTGGACAATGGTTCTCTTCACTGTGGGATTGTGAGCACAACGATTATTAATTTCCGCATCTAAATTGCCCATAAAATAAATTTGTAAAAATTGATGATCTGCATCAGGTAGTGGTAACAGAGTTCCCAGTAAGTGATAAATTTGTCCTTGTATCTGTAATTTTTAAAAATTTGTCCATTAATTATTTCCAATATATATATATTTTAGGACAAACTTGAATAATATAAAAAATATTCTTATATAATACCTTGAAAGTGGTCATAAAATTGTCTTGTATGATATGTGTAGCACCAAATGATGTCATCTGGAAACAGTTGTTATATTTCTGAATGTTGGTCAAGAAGTGTTTAGAATCATTTCCAATCCCAGAAACTAAAGAGCGTAAAGGATCTGGTGGTGGGATGAATTGTGGCAATTTTACTTTGCCTTCAGCACAACATAATCCAGTAGATTCACCAGTGTATTTTAACGCCTTACAATATTTACAAATTGTTTTCATTTCCCCAATTGTTACCGATTTGTCGGCACAATAATCAATTGCCGGATCATAGTGGAATGCAGCTCGTTCAAGAATCACTGGAGCTCTGGGTTTGCGGATTCGCTCAATTTCATTATGTCTAGCTTGCTGTTGATGTGTTTGATGTGCACGAACTCGTTGCATTCTAAGCCTATCTCCTACATTGTCACTCACTAAAGAACGCAATTCTGACATAGCAATACGACTATTTTCTTGATCTGTCTGTCTCTGGTCATCAGTGCGGTTAGCACGTGAGGTAGCTCTTCGCACATTTGATTGACTACGACGACCTAAGTCAGGTCGTCTTCTCCTCGGCATCGTATAATATAAATAAATTGTAATTAATCAAAGTGAGAAAATTTCCCGCTTATTTAGCAGTAAAGTGTCACTAAAGCACAAAAAAAGCACATTACTTGGAATGTCACTATCACAAAGGATCACCAAAGTAAAGAAAGTTCTCGCGCACGTATCCACAAAGATAGATATAATATCGTAATACTTTTTTCCATGTTCTGAAATGCGACAGGATGGATTGACATATTAGTTGGTTGTCAAATCTAATGTCAAATATTATGATTGCAGTACAAGTATTTTGAGACTATGCAATTTTCTTCTGTTGAGTTTCAGAACGCGATATTTGATCCTCCAACGCGCACGCGAATTTGAACTTTATGCAGCGGTAATAAATTACAAATTGACTCTCCATTTTATTAGAAAACGTTTGTATGGGAAATAGAAAAATGCTGTTTTGAGGATTTTCCCGGCAATTATTCGAATTTTTCTCACCTTTTAAACCTTCCCTAGACCTCCACGAATAATTCAAGACCAAGATAAGATAAATCCGTTCAGCCGTTCTCGAGTTTTAGCGAGACTAACGAACAGAAATTCATTTTTATATATATAGATTATTTTGTTATATTGCGATATAAGTAGATCGCCGACTCGACGCGTCCCTGACCTCGACCGTAACTGGTTTCTTAACTCGCCCGTAGTTGTGGATTCATTGTTTATTACGTGTTTATTATTTTTTTAATATTTTAGTTGAGTTATTTGTTTACTTGATTTCTGATTTCGCCCGTTGTTAGTGGGTTCATTGTTTATTACGCGTTTATTAATTTTTTTGATAATTTAAAATGGCTACTCATGATGAAACAGTAAAATGTTCCTTATTTACGGAAAGCGCGGAATATAGAAAAATATAGGTGTGATACGCTTTGTTTCCGATTGGATTACCGATACCTCGGAACTTCTTGGTACTTCTAAAATACCTAGATTATTAGTTAGGTTCAAGGATTTAGATTCTCATTGTACTTCATTTGTAACCGCGTCCTCAGTGCTCCTGGGTGAGTTAGACCCGGCTATCGATTACCAAGAAATTAGTTAAAAAAAAGAAATGCGTTTAGTAAATAAGAAAATAGACGACCTCCGGGTGCGTCAGTTAGAGTTGTGCCCACCTGCTCCCGTAGTTGATCCTGTCATAGCCAGTACACCCGTAAGAATGAGTAATAAAAATATTACTGAGCGAACTCCTTATAATAGATTACCTGATTTACCTATCCCTAAGTTTGATGGACGTCCTGACTCCTGGATAAGTTTTATTGATCAGTTTGACAGTGTGGTAGATTCCAACACCATTTAACCCCCACAATGAAATTACAGTACTTGGTTGGATCCTTAACAGATGAACCTAAGCAGTTGTTGCTACATTTAAAAATTGAAGAAGGCAACTATGAAGTTGCTCGTGAGTTGCTGAAACTGCGATATCACAATACACGGGTTCTTGCTGATACCTACATAACCCAGATACTTACCCTGCCGGAGATTTCGAATAAATTTACAGGTTTGAGCGCGGCCTTCTTGAACCCCTTGTTAACTGCCTATCGCTGTTTAGAACGTTAGAGTTATCCGTTTCCTCATGGTCTTATATGTTAGTACATATATGTTTGACTAAGCTTCCCTCTGATTTGAAATCCCGTTTTGAGCGTTGTTATGGCGGTGACGCTGATGAATTACCTACCTTTAAAAATCTTACTACTTTTTTGAAAGACGAATGTCGTCACCATGACAACGTTGGCAACACCTCCCTTGTAGATTCTAACCTGACGAAATTTAAAAGTACTGTACCTAAACATACTTACTTTGCGGCTCCTCCCTCCCCTAGATAATAGACAAAAAATGTTACCTGTAATAAATAATAGTAAAAAATGTTACCTGTGCGCTTCCTCTTCCCATTACCTCCGTGAATGTCCCGAATTTAGAGCTATGAATCCTAGAGAAAGATCGGGATTTGTAAAACATTCCCGGTTATGTTATAGGTGTTTGGACAAACATTCAATTCTTATGTGCAAGCGGGACTACAAATGTTCAACCTGCGGTCGCTCATCCCATCACACTATGCTATGTTTTAATGATTCCCGTAACCCAATGTATCCCACCTCATCCAATCGCAATTATAATTATAATTCGAAATTTAATAAACGCAATTATCCGCGTACCTGTCCTGCTTCTACCCGCGGTCCCCATATGGGCGGGGGCCAGCATAAGAAATATTCCCCTTCACAACTCCAGCGCTCCCCCCAACGACATTCCCAGAGAGCTTCTCCCCCCAGAGAAAATGCTCCGCCCCAACCTAGACAGGTTGAAAATAATATAAGATATCGTGATAATTCCTATAATAGAGAAGATAGACCCACATAGCTAGATACTTGTATTACTCCCCCTTCCCCTTGCCTGAATATCTCACCCAATTCCCTTATATTATTGCCTACTGTTAAATTACACGTTAAAACTGCTAGTGGTTATTATATTGAAGCGCGTGCCTTATGTGATACCGGTGCCCAGGGTTGCCTCATTACAACCGATCTTGTTGTTAATTACCTCAATTTGACCATCTCCCCCTCCTGTGCCCCTGTACGTGGCATAGGTAATATTCCTTTAGTGGTTTCCCGTGGTTCTATTTCCCTGTGTTTTAAACCTTTGTATAATTCCTTCCCTGAGGTGTCAACCTCTGCTATAGTTATAGATGTGATTGCCGGTACGCATCCTGAGTTTGAGTTCCCTGAGTCTGTGTTTTCTCCTAATAGTGATTTTTCCCTTGCTGACCCTACCTATAATAAGCCTGGCCCGATAGATATACTATTAGGTGCTGACGTGTTCGGCGCGCTTTTTTACAAGATAAAATATTTAACTTTAACGGCCTTACTGCTTTATCTACAATTTTTGGTTATATTGTTTGCGGTCCAGTCGCTGCCGATTATGGTGAATTAGAGCCCCCCATGACTGGAATATCCTTATCCCGTCTCATCGAGAGATTCTGGAAGGTCGAAGAGACCCCTCAACCCATGATTGCTAACCCCTTAGATAACGATGGTGAGATTTATAAATTGCAACCGAAACTTATCCGTTGAGCTATTTGTTTCCTTATCCACCCAAGAAAGAACGTATGCCCTCCTGTATTTAGAAAAATTAGTACAGTCATATTGTTTTTCTGATGAGCTGAGTTTGTTAAAACGTAGCGTTTCCTTGCGGTCTTCTCTAAGACGACTCTCACTCTTTCTTGACAAGAAAGGAATCATCAGAGTCGGTGGTCATTTACGAAACTCCTTTAACGTTCGAGGAATTAACTACGATTTTTGCTACAGTTGAAGCGGTATTAAATTCCCGGCCGTTATGTCCCTTATCTAATGACTCTAACGATCTAGAAGTTTTGACGCCTGGTCATTTTTTGATTGGCCAACTTTATAGTGCTTTGCCGGAGTATCCCTATAACAATGTAAAAATTAATCGTTTAACCCGTTTTCAAGTAGTGCAACAGATAACTCAACATTTTTGGTCGCGGTGGCAGTTAGAGTACCTATACACTCTGCAGACTAGGCAGAAGTGGACTGATCCAGTGAATCCTCCAACAGTAGGCGAGCTAGTCCTCATAAAAGATGATAATTTACCCCCTTTACAGTGGTGACGTGGTCGCATTTCCCAAATTTATCCCGGTAAAGATAGCGTTGTGCGTGTGGTCGATGTTAAGACATCGACAGGTATCCTAAAGAGAGCCTTAACCAAATTAGTTCGTCTACCTATTAGTTACCTACTCCCATTTTCTCGTAAACATTAGATGTTTAGGGCGGGGGCTATGTTTGTTCATATATGGTAACCCCGACTAGTTAGTGTCTTGTGCCAACTCCCGGCGCGAGTAGTAGTCTTATGAATTATGAAGATAAGGTACTGTACAATTTCTATTATCCTAAGACCGACTATATAAGGTAAATAATTAATAAATAAGCTACCCCTCAGCACGCTTCCACAATTGCTGAACCAACCCTACCCTCTATTCAATATACATTTTCGGGTAGCAGAACGCAGTTCATTATAATACTATATACAATTAGATTTGTTTTTTTTTTAATTTTTGCTGCTATTAATATATTTTTTTAGGATATTTAAAATTTAATTGCCCAAACATTTATATATTTATTATAAAATAGTTTATCACTTTTTTATTATTTATTTAATAGAATATATATATTTTTTTTTATTATTTTATTATTTATTTATTATTATTATTTTATACATTTATATAATGAATAATTCGGCTACAAACACTTCGGACGATACTTATTGTCAGTCTACGCCATCCTTATCATCTGACATCGGCATCCATAGCACCTCTGACCCACTTAACATTATTTTGGATGAGACTTTCGCAACCTCGGCTAAACATTTCAACGTGGTACATATCAACGCACAAAGTGTTCCTGCCCATTATCCTGACCTTTTGCCTTCTTTTGACGTCAAAAACATTCATGCTATCTTAGTCTCCGAAACTTTTCTGAAACCTTCCTTACCATCCACATCCTATGCATTACCTGGCTTCCATCCTTTTCGCAATGACCGGACAGGGAAGGGAGGTGGTGGAGTGGCTATTTATTTACGTAGCCATATACCATTTAATATACTCGATAAATCTCCAACGTTATACTCAAATACTTTTGAACATATTTTTATTGAAGTGTTATTTGGTACTTTGTGTGTTTAAGTTACTACTTGGTGTATTTTATAGTCCTTCACTCCACATCAATTATTTTAATTCATTTGAAACTTTGTTGGATAAGTATGTACGAAATGCTGATCACACTATCATAATGGGAGATTTTAATACTTGCTTACTCAAAAATGACTGGCGATCTAATCGACTTGAAAATATTTTTAATAGCGCTAACCTTAACCTACTACGCACTAATGCTACCCACTATTTTCCCAATGCAACTCCGTCTCTCTTGGATTTGATGATGGTTTCCTCTCGTGAGCAAATCGTAAGATTTGGTCAGCTCTGTGCTGAAGGTTTCTCATATCATGACCTTGTGTATATGACATATAAGATTCGCACACCGAAAGTTAAACCCACAGTAATCATGCGTAGAACTTTTAAAAATTTCAATAACGAAACATTCCTCCAAGATTTAAATCAAATAATGTTAATGTTAATGAACAAATTATTACATTTAATTCTATTTTGATAGAGCTCTTTGATGTGCATGCTCCTCTTCGACTCATAAAACTTAAGCATCTGCCAGCCCCATGGCTAACAGATGAGATAAGAAGACTCATGGCAAAGCGCAAGAAAGCTAAATCGAAATATAAGGGAAATCCTATTGAAGAAAATTTTAATAGGTTCAAAAAACTACGGAATCGATGCAATAAAACTTGCAGAAATGCACAGCGAACTTTTATCCACAATTCCATAGAAAACAGCAGTACTGCCAGAGTTTAAAAGTTCCTTGATTCGATGGGTATTGCAAACTACCGAAAAACTACTACAGCATTAAGCGACAGAACGGATCTCAATGAAATCAATAAACACTTTACAACCGTCAAATTATTGAATCAAAACATAAAAACTGATACGATAAACTCTATTCCTTTTACACCCTGTCCTTCGTCCTTCCATTTTACGTCTGTTTCTACTCGTGATATGAAGAAGCATATACTAGCCATTAAATCTGACGCTGTTTGTAGTGATCAGGTCAGTCGGAAAATGATTCTTTTAACTATTAACACCGTACTCCCTGTCCTATGTCACATTTTCAACCATTCCCTTAACTCAAATACTTTTCCAGCTACCTCGTCCCAGGCGATAGTTATTCCTATCCCAAAAGTATCCAACCCATCTTCTTTTACAGACTATTGTCCGATTTCCATCCTTCCGTTTCTGTCTAAAGTACTAGAACGTATAGTCCATGAGCAGCTTTCCTCTTTCCTGACTAAGAATCATATCCTGTCTCCGTTCCAGTCGGGATATCGCCCACACAGCACTGTCACTGTATTAAATAAAGTCAATGACGATATTAGACTTGGAATCGATAATAAACAGGTCACTATACTTGCTCTTCTAGACTTTTCTAATGCTTTTAATACTGTTGACTTCGATATCCTTTTAGTAATTCTTAAATCCATTAACATTTCGTCAGAGGCTATTGAATGGTTTTACTCTTATCTGACCGTTATCAATACATACGTTTAAATGATAATCGATCATCAGTGTGCCGTCTCAGTGCTGGCGTTCCACAGGGGGGAGTCCTTGCCTTTTTCCTTTGCTCTTTTCCATCTTCATCAATTCCGTTACTAAGCTGTTATCCTTACCATTTCACTTATATGCTGATGACTTGCAGACTTGCTGATGATCACTTAAAGTGATAAGGCCGCCTTTTCACATTTTGATGTATTTGAAATGTTTCGTCATATTCCAAATTTGGTGTGAAATAAAGTTTATTTTATTATTATTATTATTATTCATTGATTATTATTTCATTGTTACAAAGATTAAATCTAAAATTTTGTTTTTAAAGTTGTATGTTAAATTAAATTGTTTTAAATTATTAAGCGATATAAAATCAATGAGGGAACTTTTCAAAACGCAATTGTTGTAATTAGAAGCAGTTGCGCCTACTGTACCCACAGAAGGAGACCAAATTATGTCGCTGAGATTGAAGTCAATTAAAGTGAAGTTATTATTCATGGCCATTATATTATTATTAGCGTTTTCTATAAAATTTTCTAGTATTTTAGTTTTGATTGGAGGGGGCAAATAAACTACACAGAAATGCAGAGACTCTGCAGTATTTACCTTTATAGCTACCCACAAATCTTCGCAGTTACTTTCCCAGTCAGTTTCACGATGTGAGGGAAGTTTTTTAGAAACGGCTATAAGTACACCTCCACCAGTCTTTTTATGATTACGTATTGAAGAAGAATATCGGTCACGTCTGTAAACAAGGTATCTGTTGTTAATAATTTCAGAATCAAAAATATCATCATTAAGCCAAGTCTCAGTCAAAAATATAATATCAAAATCATTGTTTAGAATTTATTGACGTATTTCGTTCGTGCTAGATCTTAATCCTCTTACATTTTGATAGTAACAGTTGATTGAATCGAATTGTGAATAAAATCAATACAAAGAGACATGCATATAAATAATTAATAATGATCAAAATAAGTAATTGTAAATCATGACTAGATGTAAAATTTAATCTAAGTTATTTAAACTATCCAGATTTCTAATAAACTTATATTCCAAGGTTTCATTCTTTCGCATAAAGACTTGTCCCCGTTTAACCCAAACAAATCTGTAATTAAGTGCCTTCGCTTTAAGTCGAGCTGCGGCATGTAAAGCTTTCTGGTTTGGAGAGAGATGTTCTACTACATAAATTGGCTTATGATCGCCCCCTAATCCTGCCTGACTTGAGTTGAGTTTATCATTTTTAACTGCATTTTTATTAAATTTTATTGTAGCTGCTAACAACTCGTTACGAATTCTAGGACAACTGAATTTTACTAAGACAGATCTTGGTCTTGTGCTAGTTTTTTCTATTTTAGCGATACGAGTGCAGAGATGGATATCAGGTTCATTTAAGTTGAATTTAATTACATTTGAAATCTGTTTAACCACGGTGATTAAGTTTTCATTCCTATGCTCAGGAAGACACTGAATTTCTAAGTTGCTTGCCCGAGATTGTTGCTCTATTTGAGAAAGTCTAGCAATAAGAACATTGAGATCTGTGTGCAAGATTTTGTTGTCCGCTTCTAGCTGATTAATAGATATATTATTTTGCATTTCATTCTTCATTTTTTCGTGTTGCTGTTCATAAAGGAAATTGAGGTGGTTACTTCGGCTATTTGGTCGGATATTTTCTTTAATTTAAATTCGAACTGAGAAATAATACTTGATTTAAAAACGTCGAGTAGATTCATGAGCTCCTCTCTGATGACCTTGCGAACTTCAGCCAAAGTCAGATCGTTTGAATCATTTTGTGAAGTAATAGATGACCTCTGTTTATTGCGAATACTTACGTTCATATTTGCTTCCTGTTTATTTATATTGGTAAGAACTCGTAACGGTGTGTTTGAGTTATCTTTTCCCGCTTGAGGACGGTTGCATGCAGGGCAGTACCACGTTGATTTAAATTCTTTGGAAGGGCCGAGTATTCCGTTTTACTCGAAATGACACAAGCGAAGTGATATTTTTTGTTACATGATTTGCAAATTAACAATTCCCTCGATGTCTGTGAACTGTTACAACACTCAAACCTAATCTTGCCTGTTGGTACTTTATTTGAGTCACCTATTTATATCTTTGCGTATTTGCAGTTCAGATACTATTCTGGTTGGTATTTCTAAAGAAATAGTTTTGGAACAAATAATGAAAAAAACATAAATTAGGAAAAGACATAAATTATGGACGACGGCTTCGACAAGACGCGAACCCAGGACATGTCGCATCAGCGTCTTGAAGTCGCTTCTTAGCACCGTTTGACCAATGTCAAGATAATAAATTATACGAAAATTGTGATGACAATGTGCGTGTGACGTGCGGGAAAAATTACAAGAGAAGAGCCTGGTTTATTAAACATCTTATAACACATCATGGTGTCGAAGTACGGCAGTCGTCGGTAAGCTCTTCGACTATCACTGCGGATAGAGTTGACCCTCGTATGTCCCATGGTGAGCCATTGAGTGAAAAATATCAGGAGTCCATAATCACCCGGACACGTTTTAGCATTCCTAATACTACACGACGACCAATTAGCGTTCCTGTTAGTGCATCGGGGCTCGAAACAGGAGTTAGACTTGCAAGTAGAAACTTTCCAAAAAACTATTTACGACTATTTTAATGATATATATTCATCTCCAAATTATTACGCTCATAAAAATAAAGAAAACGCGTTTAAGTCGAAAATGAGGAGGAAAAAAGAGAACTAAAAAAGAATCTTCGTGCGGCCAAAGCTTTAGGCGATAATCATCTAAGTCATCAATTGTCTAGGGCGCTACGGTCAATCCTGAAATTAATTCAGAGGATATCGTTACAGATCGCGGAACGTCATAATAATTTCGATCGGGCTAAACACGAGGTTGCTTTCTATAAAAATCCTTTCAAGTACTCAAAAAACATTTTTAAGGAAGATAGGGGTAGGCTTCTCTTGACCAATGAGGCAACTTATGAACATTATAAAAGCACATACGAAGTGCCCAATATAAAAAAACTATATAAAGAGCCAAATAAACAACGACCTGAAATTCCTCACATTGAATTTCAAGATGACCCACCAAACCAATCAGATTAAAAAGGAAGCATCTAAGTCAGCTCCAGGTCCTGATGGTATCCCTTATATAGTGTATACAAAATGTTCATCAGCTCGTAAATACTTCTACAATTTATATGATAAAATCTGGTCAAGACGACAAATACCTACGTCGTTTGGAGAAGCAGTTTTTGTCCTCATTCCCAAAAAAGACCGGGTAACAGATCCAAAGGATACTAGACCGATTGCTCTTACCAATACTTTATCTAAAATCTTTTTCTCAATACTTCAAACGAAAATGACCCATTTTATGATTAGCAATAGGTACTTCAAGCCGAATTACCAGAAAGGGTTTTTACCCGAAATTTCTGGACTCTTGAAGCATAATAGTTTGTTAACTGCTAGCTGAAAAGACGCCAGAACGTGTGAGAGACAAGTTACGCTATGTTGGATAGATTTAGAAAACGCGTTTTGATCAGTACAACACGATCTATTGATGTTCGCTTTTAAATGGTATAATTTTCCTATGACAGTAAGCAACATAATCGTGTCATACTATTTAAAATTAAAATTCGTTATAACCTCAAAAGACGGCCATTCAAAACCTTTAGACTAAAATGTAGGTCTTTTTCAGAGTTGTTGTTTATCCCCAGTAATATTTAATATCGTTATTAATATGTTACTAGATATTTTAATTAAACACGAGAAAAAATGGGGTTATCGGTTTAAGTTCAATAACAAGTACACGGAATCCTTTTAAATTTCTCTTTCCTTTTAAAATCCGGCGGCACCTGTTAAATTTCTCGGTAAGAAAACAGATTACAAAGGCCGAACTCCATCTTTATATGTACCAGTCGACAGTGAATAGTGTAGGGTATGCAGCAGTTGTGGAAGCGTGCTGAGGGGGGTTTTATATTAATTATTTACTTTATATAGTCGGTCTTAGGATAATAAAAATGTACAGTACCTTATCTTTATAATTCACAACACAAACACTGATTGTTCATGGCGCCATGGAATGTTTCACATTAGTCCAATTCACTTAGGGTTACTTGCACTATTATCCTCTGTAGGTTTGTCTTTGTTAAATTCAATATCATGAGGGGAAAAACACAAACAAGGGAAATCAAATAAGGTCACACATCTGATTAATATATTGATTCAGGAAGGATATGCGCTCGCGCTGTCTCGCGGCTGTCTCACGCGAACTAATATTGACAACCCGCGCGGGGTTCGCAAAAGACTAAAAACTAGTTGGGGTTCTCAAATATGAATAAACAGACAGCTTTATGACGGATCTTGAAAAGTAGACCATCAACCTATAAGTAATGTCAAGAAAGCTTGGATTTACGACAATTTTCTAACATCACATCTGAATTGGCCTTTCCTCGTATATGATTTTAATAAAACCCTCTTGGCAAAGTTAGATGCAAGCGTCATAAAGATGCTGAAGTTTTGGCTTTTGCTAGCGCATTCGGCGGACACCTCAACCTTATTTAGAGACAAAAATAATTTTGGGTTGAGATTAAAGAAACAATCGGAGCTCTATAAGCATCTGAGAGTCGCCAAAACACATATTCTGGGAAAATCTCGGGATGAGATTGTTACCTCACTTCCAAGAGACAGAAGTGTCCCAGAGCTCAAGTCAAGGCAATTCAAAGGCAGTCATAAGCAATTTATGATAGGAGCACAATTTAGTAAAGTAGGGTTAGGATCAAAGAGGAAAGTCCAAGACACAGACATAATAAAATCTTTTATTCGGCAAGACGAGAACGATAAGGTGCACGCAATGGGCTTAGAAATGCAAAATGAGTGGCTAACTATAGGAGAATTCTGTATCCCTTTAGCTTTAAAATAGCGCACCCTAATTCACGACTGGTCTCCAGCACTACTAAAATTCTACCTAAATGCATTCCAAATGACTCTTCCAGATCAAAGTCATTTAGTAAGATGGGGTAAAGCTACCGATAAATCTTGCTACATCTGCAAAGAGGCAGTGGGGACAGCTAAACATATGCTGGTGGGGTGTAGGGTACTCTTGGATAGTGGTCAATACTCGCGGCGCCATGACAAAGTACTAGAAATCATACGTGAAGCCGTTAGTCTTTCAGTTGCAAGAGCACAGAGAAAGATAACAACCAGCAAACGCTCAATAGAGTTTGTGAAAGAAGGTTCTTATAAAAAATCTACACAAAAGCCTTTCTCCATATTAGATCCAGCTCCTGATTGACTTGTGATGGACACGTATGAGAAACAGTATAGAATCCCTGAGGATATTTGTGTTTCGTCATCTAGACCGGATATTTTTCTTTACTCTCGAAGCCTAAAACGCGTAGTACTGGTAGAACTTACAGTTCCGTGGGAAACAAATATCCCGAAAAGTCACCACCTTAAACTTAATAAGTATTTCGAGCTTACAAACGAACTGACCAGGAATAGGTTTAGAGCGAGCTTATATGCGGTCGAAGTAGAAGCAAGAGGTATAACAGCGAAATCTCTCTATAGTTTACTAAAAGATCGCGGCCTGTCTAGAACTATCACAAATTCTTTTCTAGAACGCACTTCGAAGGCGGCTTTGGCTCATTCAAAATTTGGTTACGTAGTGGGAGGAGCTCGGACAGTGAAGGGCGTTAATGCATTTTAAAGGGGCCCTCTAAACCTACACTTGGGTCGCAAGTCCCAAGCGCTGCTCGGAGCCCCTCTTTCTACAACACGATGGGCCCGGCACCCGCACGGTGAATCCATGGAAAGCTAAGTTGTTTCTTTTCTGTATTTCTTTAAATAAACTTGTTTCTCTTTATATACATTTATCATTTCCTTAGTAAACCATGGAGGACATTGTTTTTTGTTTTTTTATGTTAGAGGGAGGCAAACGAACAGTGGGTCACTTAATATTAAGTGATCACCTCCGCCCATTGGCACCCATGAAGCCCAAGGTTTCAGGGGTGCGTCGCCTACCTTTTAAAAAGGTGAACGCTCGCTTCTTGAAGGTCCCAATGTCGTATCGGGTGGGAAATACCTCTGTAGGGAGTTCATTCCACAGTGCGGTCGTGCGTGGAATAAAGTTTCTTTTGAAACGCACAGTGGTACTCCGCCAATCATCCAGGTGGTGAGGATGGTATTTTAATTTGTGGCGGGAGTTACGATAGTGGAAATCCGCAGCCGGTATTAACCTAAATAATTCTTCAGAACACTCCCCGTGGTACATACGGTAGAAGATGCACAGTGATGCGACATCTCTCCGCAGGACCAGATGGTCGAGCCGCTTAGTGAGATTCTTGTCATCAACAATCCGAACAGCCCGACGTTGGACGCGGTCAAAAGGAAGAAGTTGGTATTGGGGTGCCCCAGACCAGAGATGAGAACAGTATTCCATGTGCGGCCTAACTTGGGCCTTATAAAGTTGAAGGCGATGCGCTGATGTGAAATATCGTCTCGCTCTATTAAGGATGCCAAGCTTTTTGGAGGCTAACTTGGCTTTATCCTCCAAATGAACGCGGAATTGAACGTCTCTGGAAATGTCGATACCGAGAATTCTAATAGTCGGATTGGTTTCAAGGGGAATGCTCTGAAAAACCAGGGATACGACAAAGGGATTCTTTTTCGTGGTAAACGCGCAAACTTGTGTTTTTTTAGGGTTTAACTCTACGAGATTATGAGAGCCCCAACTCGAAACCTGGTTGAGGGAAATTTCGATTTCTGACACAAGTTTATTCCGAAACACACTGACTTGCGCCTAAGAGATGTTTGCGTGGCCACGGTATGACACATCCAATGTACTGTCATCTGCATAGCAATGAGCGTTACTAGATTGTAACATGTCATTGATATGCAGGATGAACAGTGTGGGGGATAGTACGCAGCCTTGTGGGACTTCAGCGTTCACGGGTAAGGAATTAGAGCATGCACCGTCGATAACAACCTTTATGCTACGCTCCGTAAGAAATCTAGAAATCCATTTGCATAATCTCTCAAGTAGCCCATAGGAAGGCAGTTTGGACAGTATGCCAAACCCGATCAAAGGCTTTCGCTATGTCCAGACTGACTGCTAAGGCTTCTCCCTTACTCTCAACCGCAATTGCCCAATTATGGGTTAGGTAGACCAACACATCACCAGCTGACCGGCCGTGACGGAATCCGTACTGACGATCACAAATCAACTGCTGGTCCTCCAAGTATTGCAATAGCTGGCGGTTCATAACAGACTCCATTATTTTAGAGAGCAAGAAGGTTATGGCAATATGCCTGTAGTTGCAAGGATCAGAGAGATCGCCCTTTTTAGGAACTGGGTGTATCAAAGCTGTCTTCCATGAAGTTGGGACAGTGGCTGAAGAGTACAGGTGTCGGAAAAGACGCGTTAAAACTGGAGTCAACTCAGGAGCACAAGTTTTCAGTACAATAGGAGGGATACCATCAGGTCCACAGGACTTATGAATATTAAGTGAAAGAAGAGCTCTTCGCACGGATTTTTGTGTAAATTTTACTTCCGGCATAGAACACTTGCAGTATGGGATGGTAGGTGGTAGTTTACCCTCATCATGCAAAGTCGAGTTGGACGCAAAGAGGTTGCCCAAGAGATTGGCTTTTTCCTTTGCATCGTAGACCAAGGTATTGTCCTCATTGCGTTATAGTGGAAAAGTTGGCTGACAGAAGTTACCTTCAACAGCTTTGGCCAAAGACCAGAATACGCGTGTTCCCGAAGGAAGACAGGCTAGTTTCTGTCCAATTCTGCCAATGTGCTCTGCCTTTGCCCTAGCCACGGCTTTTTTGAAGGATCTAAAAGCAAAGTTGTACGATTTGCTGCCAACGGGCACTACAGAGTTTGGAATAAATAATTCCATGCCCTGCAACACAACGTCTGCAACAAAATTGGCAATAGCAATAGGATCCTCTAGCGAGAAGCACAATTGCCTCCATGGGTAGGATGAAAAGAAGGTACGCATCCCATACCAGTCTGCTGACTTGTAGCGGCAAACACGGCGGCAACCTGCAGAACGAGGCCGAAATTTGCGCGCGAGTGGCACCGGTGGCGAGTGAACCGAATCAGGCAATGGTCAGACGATTCTAGCGGGGCGTCAACAGTAACCTGGTAGCTTTCGGGCTTGGAAGTCAGCAAAAGATCCAACAGTGAAGGGATATGATCTTCAACATCAGGTATTCGCGTCGGCGAATGAATCAGCTGTGTTAAACCATAGGCCATGGCGAAGGCGTGAACAGATTTACCCGCATGGTTAGTCCGTTGTGAACCAAGCCATTCGATGTGATGGGCATTGAAATCACCTAGTATCACAATTTCTGCGGATGTGATTTGCTGTAGAACGTAATCTGTCGCCATTTCAATATGCTCCATGAGTGGGTCAGTTTCAGCATCACCTCTGTGGGACCTGTAAAGGCACGCGTAGAGTCGAGGATGGTCATCACAATCTACACGCAACCATATTATTGACAGGTCAGTGTCTTCAATATTGCCCAGGCGACGGACACAGATATCATCTCTAACAAATACACATACACCGGCGCGAGGCACAAATTTATGTTCTAATTTGTAGCCAGGATACTGCAAATACGACGTATCCGCCGGAGACGATATTTGAGTCTCAGTTAAGAAGAACAAGGCCGGCTTTTGGGCCTAAAGATGTTAGTGAACCGAGTTTAAATTAGCATGAATTCCCCGTATGTTACAATAGTGCACATGGAGCACTGGGGGCGGTGCCGTCGAATTAACCTTGCGAGTATTGCCTTTGGCGTTGAGCGGAATTTTGCCCTCCCCAGAATTCGTAGGGCAGCCTGAGCGAGGAGGCTCAGGGAGGGATTCTCCAGTGCATTTCGCGCTGGTACCCTCCTGGGGTACTCTCTTTTTAATTGCTGCTATCATGTCAAGGGGGGGGGGGGGGGTATTGGGCCTCCGGCGCTCTCACTTACCAAACGAAGCATAGTTGCTAAAAGCGACCATTCAAACGTCGATTTTCTGTGAGAGTGTGGTACTTCCCCGGTCGAGCCGGCCCATTCAAGCTACTGACAATTATATTGCCCGCAGCGTGGCTCTACCACTACAAACCTGTTTACCTCTTAGTTTCTTTTTTGGTACATATTTTTCAATTAATTTGTACAAAATTTGATAAAACTTATCGATCATTAAGTTTATTGACTTACAATTACAAAATTCACTTAACCAATTGATATTATCTAATTCTGAAATTATACTTACGTAGTCAGCTTTAAAATAGTTCTTCTTTTCACCAATAATGTTGCTTTTTAACGAATATCTTGATGAATAAGAGACTAATATTGTTTATTCATATCTGACAACCCCGACCAGTTTGAGTCTTTGTCGAACAGCCGGCGCGAGTAGTCAAATAGTGGCACGTGAGACGGCCGACGCGAGCGCACGTCCTTCCTGAATCGATATATTAATTAGCGGTGTGATTTTCCCTCAACTTTATTTGATTTCCCTTTTGTGTTTTCCTCTCTTGATATTGAACCTGACAAAGACAAATCTACAAAAGATAATAGTGCAAGTAACCCTAAGTGAAGAAGACTAATGTGAAACATTCCATGGTGCCATGAACAATCAGTGTTTGCGTTGTGAATTATGAAGATAAGGTACTGTACATTTTTATTATTCTAAGACCGACTATAAAGTAAATAATTCATATAAAACCTCCCCCTCAGCACGCTTCCACAATTGCTGAATCCACCATACCCCCTACAATATACATTTTTTGGTAGCAGAGCGTGGTTTTATGCCTCTGAATCCCCTTGATTATAGTGTTATTCTCCCGTCTTGGTATTTTGGCTCTTAATTTGGTACCTAGCGCATAATTACAATATAATTTACATAATTTACTTGATTTCCTAAACTTTTAAAAAAACGTGCTTGTAACGACGCCATTTTTGACCTAAACGTTTATAGTTTCTTTCCAAAGATTGTTCGTAATTTAATGCACTTATATAATTAACTTAAGAACAATAAAATGTGGCAACAGTGTGTATGTATTCAGTATAGAATTATACTACGCGTTTCATCCGAGTATGCTCGTGAATTATATTTTATTATAAATAATATTATATAAAACTAGCTGACCCGTGCCCACTTCGTTGGGCATAATCTTAATAATATTAAAGGTAGGCGACGCACCCCTGAGACCTTGGGCTTCATGGGTGTCAATGGGCGGAGGTGATCACTTAATATCAAGTGACCCACTTGCTTGCCTCCCTCTAAAATAAAAAAAATCATTTTTTAGTACAGAGTGTTACGTTTTAATTTTTAACTGCCAAAAGGTGAGTTATACGTAGGTATAGTTTGTATTTGCATGCTAATACAAAATTCGAAAGTAACTCTGTCCGAAAGAAAAAAAAAACACCTTTTCTGCAGGATTTGCAATAAACGACTTCCATGAGTACCAAGTGACGGGAAATATTACTCTGGTTATGGTAAGTTTAATTGTTCAAAACTTCTCTGTAAACTATATTGGTTGTAATGTTACCATTTGGAAGTAAAATATATTGTCTATCAGGAGATCCAACCTGAGATAAGCCAACATATAACTGTCCATGGGAAAGACACGGCTTTCTCATGTCAATGCCCACCAGAGAGAATGTTTGACCTTGGGACTTGTTAATAGTGAGGGCAAAAGAGATCTTCACTGGAAACTGTAGCCTTTTAAATGGTATGGGTAAATCAGTGGGAATCATGGGTATATAATAATTAATAGGAATACATAAGAGAATATACATGTTTCCAACTCAAAATATAAGTCAACTCCTGTTCAGCACGTTGTGGACTACAACTTACATTACCTTTTACCTAAGTTATAATGGCCTATTGTCAACTACTCATGACCAATTAGAACGTATCGTTTTTCTCGATGCAAGGCCGTTAGTCGTTGAGGAGTTGTTCTGGAACTCCATCATCAGCTAGACTTCATCATATGCATGTTGACTAACATCAGTTGCTTAGCGACTATGTTAAAGAAATAGAACCAAACCCGTAAAACAGTTACTTATTATTAATTTTTCATGACCATTTGTGGTCTTCATCAACAGTTCCACTTCATCAAATGTAATTTTTCGTTAGAAAATGACCAAGATTCTTTGAAAAAAATCGAAATCACTATAGGTGTGCCTATAAAATTTAAGGAGTTCCCTCATTTCCAGGATCCCATCACCAGATTTTGATTTTCTATATAGCCTATGACACTCAGCAATAATATAACTTTCCATTGGTGAAAGAATTTTTAAAATCGGTTCAGTAGATCCCGAGATTACCCCTTACAATTTACAAACACACAAACTTTACCTCTTTATATAATAGTATAGATATAGATTTTTATACATATAATATTGAATATATAATTGTGTAGTGTGAATGTATAATGTGTAATATATGTAAATAAATATAATAAATAAATATAATATGGTTGCATTTATATTATGATATTACGCCTATACGTTATTACCTATTCCGTTTCAAATTATAATTAAACTTAATTAAAATACTTTAATATAATTCCCTTAAAAAACTTACTTATTTTAAAATACGAGTATTACCCCTACACTATTTTTTTATTATTACCCCTTTTTTTATTTTTATTTAAATGAAGTTTAAGCCTTAATTATAGTTGTAGTCATATTATATATCATATTATTTTTTATTTTTTATTATATTATTATATTGCAATATAGCAGATCCCGAGCTCGACCATAACTGGTTTCTTATCTCGCCCGTTGTTAGTGGATTCATTGTTTATTACGTGTTTATTAATTTTTTAATATTTTAGTTGAGTTATTTGTTTACTTGGTTTCTTATCTCGCCTGTTGGTAGTGGATTCATTGTTTATTACGCGTTTACTAATTTTTAATATTTTAGTTGAGTTATTTGTTTACTTGATAATTTAAAATGACTACTCATGAT